>JXWZ01001234.1:0-16443 GCA_000956215.1 Anopheles farauti No. 4 | reverse complement strand
TAGACGTTGGAACATTGCATCCGGATCGGATTCGATCCACAATATGCGATAATTTTGTGCATGTATTCCTACACATGATATCTGTTTTTCTATTATTTTTGCGTTACAAACGAGACTAAAACTACTTCACTCCATAAATCAGGCGTAAGCAACTCCCCGACAAAAGTGAATGGCCGTCGGTGGACGAGCTGCGAAGTCGGTTGGTTCTACTGAGCGAAGATTTAGTCCCCGGCTGCTCTGGCACTGCTTAAAATGTAGGCGATAGGATATGCTTTTACCATTCCGGTAGAAATGCCATCACAGTGTCAGCGGCCGGTGTGGCAGCAGGAATTCCACCCCGCTGGACCTGTCCAGACCCGGTTGATACCCGGCTGAGTTCGTTATGTCATCAAGTACGCCTACGGAATTTCTCCTTTTTTTTCTCTCTCTCTCTCTCTCTCGCTCTCCCTCTATCCATTTTGAGAATTTGCGGTTTAAATTGTTCGTGGACACGATCGCGTGTAGGGTTTTATAAAATCCGCGCGTACGCGCTCACTCCTAGACACGAGCTTTCATACCCGGAGTCTTTGTACGTTGGCCGGTCGTGCAATTGACGGCGCGACAGAGAAATGAGTAACGCGAATCACGCAGGGAAGGAAAAAAGGAATTATACTGAACTCGATTCAGCTTTGATCGAAGGTGGTCAAAAACCTCCCAAAAAAAAAAAAAATAAAGGAAAATAAAACTACAAAACATTGCGCCGCGAACGTTTCGAAGTCAGGCGTCGCACACTTCATTAAAATGCAATAAACGTCCGGGCGATTATCGAGTGTTGCAGTGCCGCCCGCGGGTTGACACGTTTTCGGGGATGGGAGTTCGATTTCCGATTCTGGTGCTACCGATTAATGATCGGTTAATGGTCGGTGTTTTACTACAAGCGGAGCTAAATATTGTTCCTACCCGGGGGGATGGGAATCCCTAAGTTTATGGTCGCCACCACCTACGCCACGCTGCGGTTGGGATGTTCGCGGCAACGCGTACGCTGGAGCACACTCGTTTCGAAGTACTAGACAGGGTGGCGTGCCGCTGAAATCTGACAGCGTGGGGTTGTAAGATTCCAACCGATACCGGGCTGTTCGTTGTTGTATTCAAATTTATGTTCTTTTTAGAAGTATCAGAAGAGGAGTTTGCGTGCGTTGCACGTATTAATAAAAAACATTGACTTGGCACTGACAAACTTCAGCTGATCCGGCTTTCTTCGGCTAGCCATCGAGTGGTGTTTGCACAAAACTCTTCACTCCTCCATTCGCACCTTCCACGTACCTTCCACGTCCTGTTCGGGTACATGATTCACCGTTCACAACACTCGTCGCGTTCGTCATCACCGAACCAGACGCAGCAGACGGTTTTGGGTTCTGCACGTTGCGTTCCGTACGTGGGTTTTTTTTTGTTTCTCGGTGGGCTGGGCCGCCAACCGTCACCGGGAGACCGAATCCTCGCCGCACGTCATTCTACGAGCGTCGATCGTTGGAACAACAGCTGGTCCCTGGTGGTTGGTGGCACGATCCCGCCCGTGTTCTTGTCTCGCTATTCTCAAGTCGCAGTGCACAGCATAGCCTTCCGCACGAAACTCATCCGGCAGACGCTAGCTGAGCTGCCTGGATTGCAGTGTACGTGAATTGAGCGTGAACGTGATCGATGGTAGTGAAAACGGTGACCAGTTTCCGGTGGCAAGAAACGCAATAAACCCTCGGGCCGGTGTGGAGGCGGGCCTGCCGGCGACCGAAGGTGGGAAATGGCCGAGCTGAAGTTTTGTGTACGACGGCGACACGATTAAATGATCGTAAAATTGAATTATCATAAATCGCGTTCCTTTTTTTCCCCCGTGCCGTGCGTCAGAGGGTGATGTGATGGTGCGGTGGCGAGTGTGGGCGCACCGTGTTTGCGTGACGTACCGAGCCGGGAGTGGTTGCAATTGCACACAGAACGAAAAAAAAAACAACCAAGTGTTTCGCCCACCACAGTTCGTACGTCCAGCAAGTCCACGGAAGGAAGTTCGATTAAAATGTCGAATTCACAAACGAAGAAAGACAATTAAAATAAACAAAAACCAAAGAGTTCCGTGCCCAATGCGCTTCTTAAATTTGATTATCAACTCCCTTTTTTTTCTCTCTCTCTCCCCCTTTCGCTCGTTTCCGGTTTAGCATTCACGGCGACAACATACCGCTGGCCCGCGGCAAGAGCATCTCGATCGAGGACCTTTCGACCGAGCGTGACGAGAGCAACTTCGATGACGACGTCGAACCCACGCAGTGGAAGCGAGTGAGCAAAATACGGCGATCATTACAGTGCCCAAGGAAAACCACCCCCAGGTAAGACCCCAGCGACGGGACGTGCCGCCGGGCGGACGGTGGGAGGTAGAGCGTCGAGTAGGCGACTCATTTCTGGTATTGGCACGGGCATGCGCGTGTCTTGCGGATTGCTCTTATTGTAACACTTCTCGTTCATGTGCGTGCAATTTTTTTTAGTTTTTTAGTTTTTTTTTTTTTTTTTTGGAAAGACGACCACCTCTTCGCAGACTTCCTTTCCAACCCGAATCGAACGAATCGAATCCGGAATCACCCACCGTATGACTTATGTCATAGCCGCACTTGACTCACTTTCGGGTGATTTCATTCAATAACCTATTTCGGGGTTTCTTTCCACCAAGCCACCACTGTTGGGCTGCAGTCGCCTCTGCACGGGATCGCGGGTATCGATCATAGTGCGCCACGAGCGAGGGTACTAAAAATAAAACCCCCGCCGCGATGACGAGGATTTATCCACTTGAAATTCAAATCAGCCAGAACGGAACCGTACGGCAGTGGACTTGACGTCCCTGGGGCGGGATTGGGAGGGAGGGGAGAGAGTCTCGCATGCACGTATGATCCAAACCAAGTGGCTCGCCTCCATTGTGGGTACGTACGTGGTGTGGTGGTGATGCAAAACAAAAACCAACACCAACAACAGTGCTTGCAACATTTGCACATCATTAAATGTGGCAGGTTATAGGCACGGACCGAACCGATCCTACCTCTCGTTGGTAGGTGATAGCTAGTGCGTAGGATGACCAGTACTCACACCGAACATGGGTGAGCAGTGTCGAGTCTTTATCGAGGTGTACGTGCCCGCAAGAACGGCAGTAGTAGCGCACATGGTGCCGACAGTAGAGAGGATACTACAAACTACGCGCTAATCAGTAAAATGGGCAGCGAGAGCAGGTTGTGGGGAGTGAAATTTGGCGAATATTTCGCGTAAGTACTTGTACTAATAGGCGTATATCTATCACCGCTTCACAGAACCAGCACACGTCCGGTCGATCTGCCCGAGAACTCCGTCAGTGTGTCTCGCATCTGTCAGGAGCTCGAAAACGGACGCCGCTTGAATACGGCGATGCGAAACAACCACATCGACTTCGTGGCGCTGGACAACATCCTCAAGAGCGTCACGGACCAACCGTGCGCCGGTGTGTCTTCGGCCACAGCGCCGCACGCGAAAGCTTCCGACGCGTCCGGTGGTAGATCGCCAGCGAAAGCGTCCTTCCTGACGGCGGAATCACTGCGCGAGATTCGCGGACGTTTGCGACGACTCAGCAACGAGTCGCTGTACCGTGACGACATGAGCCCGGCCGATGATGGGACCGGCCAGCCGGCGACCGGTCGACGTGGGAGCGGCGATGACGGTGGTGTCACTATCACCGAAGTAGAGACACGCCTCGGTCAGCTGGAGACGAGCAGCTCGTCCGACTCGAACCACCGCAGCAGCAGCCTGCAGTCGAGCAAGAAACCTTCCCCGGACACGACCGTCCTTGCGCCGGACGATTGGCATTCGCGGCGGAAGTCGTACGGCTTTGAGCGGATGAGTCAGCAGCCGCTCGGCAGTGGCTTTGCAATGGCGAAGATGGATTCGTCGACGGACAGCGGCATCGGACGCTCGTCGGATCTGAGCTCCAGCTGGTCGAGTGCGGCCACCGAAAGCGGCAGCCACGCCCATCATCAGCGCGCAACAATCGTCACCCTGGGCGACCGGAAGGAGAAGCAGTCCACGAACCCGGCGATGGTGATCAAAATCACCAGCAAACCGGACGGTGTTGCGGACACGTTCACACCGCCGCTCGAGCAAGAGGAAGAACCGAAGCGACACTCCATCGCGGTCGATGAAACGAGCTACGTGCGCGACAGTCTGCGCACCATGTTCGAGCGTAAATCATCGGTGAACGTGAACGGGTTCAGCCACACGTTCATCGACGACCTGAGCCGCAACAAGAAGCGGGTGGAGTTCTGCAAGACAGAGGTACACTTCACGGCCGACTCCGGTCGGGTGAACATTGTCGAGACGGACGAAAAGCCTCCGCCGACCAACAACTTCCGGCGCCGCAGACGATCCTCCGGGGGAACTTCCTCGTACTTGGTGTCGAGCGTCGAAGACGATCCGGAGACGGGGAATGGGACGGACGCATCGACGAAACTATCGCCCCTGGTGACGGAGGTGCAGGTTGAGCAGGATCCACCGCCAGTTGTGACGACCACAATCGGCGTAAGTCGTCCACCGGTGGCACCGGAACCCACGCCGAGAAAGTACATCCCATCGACGGTCCTGGCGAGCGGTAGCAGCGGTACCACGCGCGGTACCACCGCCTCGGATGAAAGCGACGGTCAATCGACGGACGAGATTTCCCTACGGAGCATCCTGAAGAACAAACCGGTCAAGCCGAAACCGTACGTGCTGGGCGAGAATCTGGACAGCAACGAAGCGCTGTGGGGTGTTAAACTGAGACCGGTGGGCACGGCGACATCGACCGTGGAACCAGCTGCTCGGCTGGGCGTTGATGTGGGCAGTGAATCGAAAAGTTCGTCACCGATCGTGCCGGGAAGCTACTCGACGAAGATACATCTCACGCAACCGCCAACGACGGCCACGAGTGCTTGGACTACCGGCGCAAATAGTGCAGGTAAGGGTGCGACTGGCCTTTCAGTGGGCTGTTTTGAGTGGCAATGTTTGAGTGGCTTTAACATTTAACCGATGTACAAACAATATTAACTATTCGAACAAAGTCTCAAGGATAGTTTGACACACAACAGTGAAAGGAAAACAACAGATAGTAACGTTGAGTTTGATTGAAATGCATTGCTTAAGCTTAAACACTGATTGCTTACTGAGTTGTTGAACAATCCTTTAAGGTTAAATTTGCTATACATCCTGTAACTAGATGAGCGTAGCTACACTTGATCTTAGTCCTACCTTCCATTTTCTTCTTTCTTCCTTCTCGTCTTCGGTACTACCTTGTGTACGCGTGTAACCGCTCTCACTCCCATCCACCGCTGTGTTTGTGCACACTGTACATTATACATACACATACACCCAACAACACAACAACAACAACAACAACAACAACAACAACAACAACCTATCCTAACACCTTATGATGCACAATCCAAACACCACCATTAATGCACCGCGATCACCATTCCATCACCACACCGACCTCTGGGCACTCTGTGGCGTTCTTTAATGGTGCGTAGTGGAGAAGGCGAACCTTCACAGCGCCGAATCTGCCGCATCCAAATCGACCACCAAGATCCTGATCGATATGACGGCCGCGTCGACGGGCGATGAGGTCAAGGCGCCCGCAACGACCGGGGACGAGCTGAAGTCTACCTCACTGATCATGCGTACGATGCGCGCGGCATCGAAACTTGACGAGGCACTCAAAAGTTTGCAGGCCTTCCGGCGAGACTCGCTGGGCGAGAACGGTGCGGCACCGATGCTCTACCACCGAAGCGTGGATGTGTCGAGCCCGTCCGACACCGTGACGACTCGACGTCACTCGGCTTTCTGTCAGCTCAACGGTGGTTTTGCGGGCGCGGCAATCAGTAACAGCAGCACCAGTAGCACCATGAGTAGTCACGCGATCGCGAAGTCAAACAGCGCTAGCAGCATCTACACCGACTATCCGAAGCTAAGGGCAACTAAGTACGCATCCTCACTCGATGGTGATTCGCTGGAGCGGGATGGTCCACCGTACGGTGGCGTTGCAATGGCAACCCGATATTCTGCAGCAGTTCCAGCTACTACGATGTCGTCGGGAGCGGCAAGACGCATGCTGACCAGCGAATCACGCCTGTCGGACTTTGAAGCGTACATTAGCAAAAACACCGCCGTCCGTCGGTCGAGCACTGCGGACGATGTGGACCGGCTGACCGCGAAACCGATCGCGGCACCGAGGCTAAAAAAACTCGGTTCAACCGTACTCAGTCAGCAGCTGTCGCAGCTGCGACGCTTGTACGATGCCGCCGAACTGTACGACAGCGACAGCGATAGCGCGAAGGCGGATGAGGAGGTGAAGCTGTACCTCGGTAATCTGGCCGATGCCGCTTCGTCCAGCTCGTCTTTCGGGCAGGCAACTGAACTCTCCGGCAGCTGGAGCCGTATAAAGGCGAAACGGAACATTCAGAAGTCGGTGCACGTCGAAGCGAAGGATGCGGCGTTCTCAGTGAACTCGTCCGCAGGTAAGTCCCAAAGGCCCAGGTTCCGAATTTGTCGGAGCACTTCCTCATCCACCCCCTCCACGGCACTTTCGGTTGCTTTTGTGTGTGTGTGTGTGTGTTTTATTTTTTCTCTGCACCCGCTTACAATCACACTTATCAGGCACGCATTCCAACCCTGACTGTCAAATACTAATCGATGGAGGAGGAGTAGGCATTGCAAACGAAAATGAGAACCTTAAGACCGTTGGTACTTATAATCTTTTCTTGTGTTACAGAATTCGATATCGTTAAACCGTCGGCCGTGATAAGTCGTCAGCCCGCGAAACCGTCCGCTGTGATGTCGATTGAACTGAAAAGTCCAACGCCGATTAAAAAGCTTCCCCTTTCTCAGCCGTCTAGTCCAGGTGCGTGTGTGCTGTCACTTTTCTAAGCGTTACTTCAAACCACTGGTACAATGTTCTGATTTTTTTTAGACACCTCAACGACAAAAATAGCCCCTACGGCAGCGAACGAGCAGTCTCCGAAGTTTCGGAGATACATTCCGACCACCGCAACGACCAGCCCGGCCGGCGGTGATACACGTGGCCAGGAACGAGCTTCGCTCCGGTTGTCGTCCGGTGCGCGGCAACTACGCGAGAATGAACTGTCATTTTTCGGCGTAAATCCGAACAAGCAGCAGTCGTCCGGATCAGCAGCAGCAGCAGCAGCAGCGGCAACGGCCCAACCCGCCGGCAAACCGCCAACGACATCGACGACCGCTCCAACGAATTCCGCCTTTCAACGATCCGCCACGCTTACGTCGTCCTTCATCAGACGCACCGGGACGTCCAGCAGCAGTACCGATGCCGCTTCCCCGAAAACGTCCGCCATCTGGCAGCTGACGAACGATAAACCGGATCTGTTGCGCCACAGCCAATTGCAGACTTCACCGGGCACGGGCTCAACGGCCGTGTCAAGTATACCGAGCGCGAACAGTGTGAGTGTGACTAGTAGCAGCAGCAGTGTTACTACTTCGACGCTCTCTTCCGCCGACAGCAGTCCGCACTACGAAAATCTAACCCACTTTGCGAAGAAACCGAAGGCAGCTCAACGTTCTACGGTTGGAGCAAGGGCGGTAGCTGAAGCATCGCTACAGCCAACCGCGTCTGACACGAACAAACCGATTTCGACATCTCCGTACGACCGTAAAAAGGATCTGGAACGGGATGAACGTATCCTAGAGGAGCTCACGCGTGCCGCGGATGAAATAATGAATGTAAGTAAGAAACTAGCGTCTTGTTTTTTTTTGTTTCAAGGAGTTCACTATAAGCATTGCATTCTTTGTCAGGTTGTCAACAATATGTCGAACGGTGAAAGCGTCGAGAGTATCCTGAACGAACTGAACGACGGTGAGGGCGCCAACCGTCGCCGTCTGTCGAACGGTGGCTGTACGCTCGGTACCATTCGCGAGTGCTCGACCACGAACAAGATCATGAAATCGCGTGGCGTCCAGGTGTCCAAGAACATTGACGAAAGTCTGAAACGCCACCATCAGCGTCAATCGCGAAGTAAGTTTTGTGCTACGCGTCGTTACCGGCCACTGGCCACTCACCATTTCTGCCCTTCCCATCGCACAGTGTCATCAGCTTCATCGAACGAAAGCATCGGCCACCGTCCGGAGGGTAACTTCACGCGAAGCGTTTCGTTACGCGGTCCGTCGTCGAGCGTTCTTGCGACGGCCGGAGAAAGCATCACGAGTCGTTCGGCATCCAGCCGCCGAAGCCGTGCCCCACTGGTCAGCGAATCTCGGCGACTGGTGCGTATGTGCAGCAAGGAGAAACTACAGTCAAACGCAAGCTCCTCGGAGGATCTTCCGAACAGTGGTGTCGTTGAGGCACCGCGCAGACCACGTCGTACCCGGTACCATTCGAAGGATGCTAAGGAAGCCGATCGGGCGAGCGGAGCGAGCAATGGTACGCATGGCACTAAAGCAGAGCAACGAGTTACAGGCTCATCCTCGCGGTCTCATCGTAGCGAGCGATCTAGTGGATCTACTAGAACTTCCAGCACTAGACACGGTATGTCCGGTAGCGCGAAAAGCGGACACCAACATTGGCGTATTATTTATACTGAAAAAAAAAAAAAAATCTTCCCTTTCAGGACCTACCGTCGCACCCTCGAATGGACATAGTGTCGGTGCGTCCAGCTCGCTGCTTCACTCCGTCGCGTGCCCGGCATCACGCACCAGCGTCAAGTCATCGGCCACGAACGGGCACCATCATTCGCAGCTAACTGCCGCCGCTACCGCCGCCGCCACCACAACGTACGTATTGCAATCGTTCACGCTGGTACCACCGCCCCGGCGCAAGCGACGCCAGCAGCACCAGCAACACCCGCCGAAGGTGGCGAAGGTTGTGCGACGGCATTCGTCGCGGCTGTCACGCCATTCGCGCGACCAAAAACGACACCGCCGGCGGCGGCTTGAGCAATGCATTTGTTCCTAAAACCGATATCAGATTCAAAATTGCAAACAAGCAAACAAAACATCGTCCGGGCTGCTTTTGAACCATCGCATTATTGCTCCTCTCCGCTCCCAGTGGATTTGCTTCATCGTACTCGGTGGTTCCTTCCTCACCGATGTTGCTTCGCGTGCCTCTATAATGGGGTCCTCCTTTTGCGGCTTTGCTGCGTGCGTCCCTGCGCCTAGCTTATTTGATTGGGCCGCTGTATGTGTTATATATGTGTGCGTGTGCCTTGTGTATACATAACATCGAGGGTCACTACTTCGCGATAGGTGAATTTGCAATTTATCATTTTTATACGCTCTTCATACTGATTTAATTTTCTTTACCGGGTACTGGTTTGCGATTTAATATTTATCCGTTTCTCAACGACAAAAAAAAACGAACACTCTAAGATGCTATCAAAGTAACCAATGCACTAATAGACGGTAACGTGGAGCTTGGACTGAATGGGGAATATTGACCAATCTTGAAGAACACACAAACCTTCACCCTTAACCGTTCTGTTACTAATCTTCCACATGGGCGCGTACCCTTACAAATTCCAATCGAAATCGTTGATTACCGTCTTATTAATAATCATGTGATCAGTCAGAAGCATTGCATATCTTCCGCCCGGCCAAAGTAGACACAAACATGTCGCCCGCTCGCGTACTTTGACCGTAAGTTTGCGGATTAGCAGTACGTCTGGAAATACCACGCAATCATCCACCCCTCATTGACGTCTGTGGTGCACCGATTTGCCACCCAGCTGGCCGCACGAGGCAAAACTGTACATCCGTGATCAAGATTGCAGATGGTCGAATGATAGACCAATGTTCCCCGTAAATCGAGCAGGCGACTAAGAAATCAAAAGGGGTCGCACGGAGCGCACTCTCGTTCAAGCGCTTATCGGACGCGCACATTACAGTTGACTCTTGCCGTCTGCTCCACTGTGCAAGTAGCGCTTCGCTTTTGCGCGTCCAAGAAAGTGAATCCGTGTGGTTTACCCCGCCGGGGAAAGGCGTAGATAGATGGAGCTGGTTATCATGCCACCGTCTACCGTCACGATCGAACACCTTCCCGGCTTGTTCGAGATGATGGTGGTGTGAAATTGATTCACCGAACCGGGCTTGGCTGACCCCGGAATCCCGACAGGATTGACCGACAAATTGCTCGGAACGGACGCATTCCCCAGAGCACGTGCCGCGGCAGTGATCGAGGCGCGAGTGCGTCGCGTTACAAAGGTTTCGCGGTCACGCATCGCGCACTCACTTGACTCCCGCACTTTAATGGATGTTATTTCTAGAAGGACGCTATCGCCACCACCCCCTCGGAACTGGGCGAGCCTGCTTATCGCAGATCCGCGTTGGTGCATTTTCATGCGTTTCCAATGCCGAGCGAGCATCGAACTGATGCCGGGACCTGATGCGTTCGACCTACAATTTTGTTTCAATCTTACCCCGATGGTTCGCACGGCCTGCTGGGGATGCTTTGAGTGGCGTTACATGTTAAAGCAAGACATTCGCCGGATGGATTTGTTATAGTTCAAAACATCGAATTGATTATATTTATAGTTGTAACATGTGATAACAGCCCAATAACAGTAACAGGTAGCACGTCGCGCACTTCACGTCTCCGTCTGGGGGACGCCGGGTTTGAGGTTAGAGCATCGAAGTTGTTTGTTACATCCTGTGGAACATTCCGGTTTCGCTAAACCCGGTTGCTATGATTGATTGATAGATGTATTCGTATGTCAATTTTACTGCAGTATTGCATACAAACCGCGCATTGGTCTCTTGGTTCGTCTTGCCGTACCAGCCCGCTACTTAGCAGATGGCTGGAACCAACCGTGCAGACACTTCGGCACGGGTCCGGGCGTTTCAAACTCACACCGACCCAGCTCGGTGAACGTTTTTGCGTCCAGCACCAGCAGCCCGGCCCGGTTCGCCTCCTCACGGCCCCAAACCATCGCCGCCAGTACGACTCCATCATCCTCCGACTGCGGATCCGGTGCCGGCACGAAGATTGGCTCGCTCGGGTAGACGTTCTCCTCGCACCAGGTCAGCTTACTCTTCGCCACCACGTCCACCTTGATCAGCGTTCCCGGATTGCTCGCGTCCACGTCCGAGCTTATCGCGTAGAAGTACCGATACGGTCGTCCTAGATGGCGCTCGTAGTAGATGCGGGGCGTTTCGCAACCCAAATCGCACAGCAGCTCCGGCTTGCAGAAGATCGTCCGGTTCGGCATTACGTAAGCGGTCGCCTTTGAGTCCTCAATCCGTACGAGATTCTGCAGTACAAGCCCGCTGTCCTTCGCCGTGTGCACATTATCGCCGATACCGAAGGAGCCTAGATTCTGCCAGATGTCCGACCAGGAGGCGTCCATGGACGCACTCTTCTGGAAGGCCGCCTTCGAGCGCTGCTGCTGCTGCTGCGTACCGTAGCGAAGCGGCAGCACGAAGCGTAATGGTCGCCCGCGGAACATCTTCGCGTAGTCGGGATTGTTCTGCATGTTGCGCATCGTGTCGACGTACATGCAGTTCAGCATGGCCGGATCCTTGTAGCAGCAGATGTCCAGCACGACGTGCCCCTCCCGCTCGTACTGGTTGATGATGTGCAGGTAGAAGAACGGTTCCGTGTGGTAGGTGTGCCGCAGTTCGCCCGTATCACGATCCAGCAGGTAGATGTACGTCTGCTGACTCTCGAACCACTTCAGCGCAGCCGCCATCGGGCGGTTGCGTATCTGACTGACCACCATGGTCGGCACCGACACGCTCAGCGGTTGCTCCACGATCACGAAGTAGTTCTCCGTAATGCCGAACGTGTGCATATAGCCCGGGTGGAACTTCCAGCGCGCCGGCACCGACGCAACGATGCGCGCATTCTCGAACATCCCTGGCCCGTGCGGGAAGCAGATGATCGTGTACGCCGGCCCGGTTTTGGTGACCGAGCAGCCGAGATTGTAGACGGTACCGTCCGACATTACGTGCGGGTGGGACGTGTGGTTCACGATGCCGACGTAGTCGGACACGTTCAGCTTTGCCTCCGTATCGAGCGTTTCCGGATCGATCCGGTGGATGATTGGGCTTTCGGTGAACGCAAAAAACTCGTCTCCGAACGGGTAGATCGAGATCATCGCGTTATCGGAGTTGTTGACGCCCGGTTTGTTGAAAACGGCCGCTATCCTGCGGAACGGAAAGGTGTTGGATGTTAGAATTTACCGACAGCACGAGAACAGTGTAATCATAGTAGCGAGAGCGATTATAGTACACATAGCCTTGAAACGAAAAGTAGCCTAACGTCGCTTAGTCACTTGGACATTGGACTATCGTTAGTGAGAGTGCGAGAGAGATTAAATGACAACCTGAATACGCACTTACTTCTGGAAGATCGTTTGACAGGGATCCGGTACGGCGCTCGTTCCAAACTCGGTCACAACGATACGGCGCGCAGCGTTGTTCTTCTTGTACGCGTCCGACTTCAAGAACCGACATTGGTATGTGATTTTTCCGTTGTCGATGTTAAACCTGTCAACGAAACGGCAAAGTGAGTGACGTTTGCTGCAAGCTCAAATTTCCTGCGTTGCCTACCTATGGAGCAGTGCCGAACTGTCAAACAGATGGTTAAACATCATATCGCCAACCTTCAGACTTCCCGGCCCGTTGCGAAGCAGACTTCCGTTCAACCATTCCGGTATCGTGCCCTGCACGACGCCCTCAATCGGTTCGACTATTTCCTGCTCGCACGAGCGCAACCAAACGTTCACATCGCAGTTCGGGTACATATCCTCCGGCTTCTTTTCCGTGCCGGCTTTCGCACCCTCCACCCTCGACACGTCCGGATCGTCCTCTTCCAGTTCTGCCTCCGAATCGCCGACGCTCGACACCTCCGACACGCTCGTTTCGGTTCCCGCTTCCTGCTCAAGCTGTATCGAGAACGAAAGCAAATGTTGTTAGTCTTCGGTGCGTATGTCAAACGCTAAACCAGGAACACTTTCAACGACACAACACAAACACACAGAACCAGCCAGCCACAGCCCACCTGCGAGAATACGATCTGCTGGTTTTTGTCACTCAACGCGTAGATCACATTGCTGGACGTTGGCATCGGGTTCCAGGTGAATACGGGCGTTGCGCGGCCACTGATCTCGAACTTGGACGCTTCGGTCGGCAGATGGGGTAGCGACCATTTGCGGGCCTTCGCCACCCCCGCCAAACCGGCCAGATCCTTGCCGTCCGGTTCGTCCTGGTCCGAGTCGTTCGCACCCGGCGGTACGGGAGTGGTCGCGAGACTGCAGCTGCGCGTCGAACATACGGACGATGGTCCCGAGTGGGGCGTGAAGCGTCCATTGATCTGCAGAAACCCGATATTGAGCAGCTTGGACGGATCGAACGGGCTCGCACATGGAGACTCGGGAAAGTTGGTCTCCTCACAGAAATCTTCGACCGTAACGTCCATTCCCGGGTCGACGATACAGCCGCTGCGTGACAGTCGGTACGGATAGACGCCCACAATGGTGTCGTTTCTTACCGTGTGCCCGTTTTTATACCACCGTCCGGTACCACAAGCACAACCGCGGCATGTCCAACCTGGAGGCCAATTCTATCGGGACTGACACCTATAGAACTCCCCCCCCTGGGGACCGATTTGGGCCAGCAGGCTATGGATTTCCGCGTGACGTGACCGAACATGCGCCCTGCCGGTGGAACGTTTGTTTGGCTTCCCCAAAGACTACACCGCACGTGCCGCACGTCCCGCGCTGGTGCGGACATGCCAATTACATTAATCGAAGACGCGCAATTTATCACGCCGATTACGTCACGTTCACCTTTTGCTGGAACTTACCGGTGCTGTTGTATATCCACGACAGTCCGCGCGATTGTACTCGACTGCTGTATTGATTCCCGGAGATTTTGGTGGTCGGAAACATTTCCGCACCACTCGACGCGGTCGACGCGCGCCCTAACGCGGCATTAGTGGCGTTAATTCACGCCAATCATAGTTCATTGTTCATGTTGTGCAAGGGCACGGTCGCACACACGCTGTGCTAGGGGCTCGGACTCCATCGGACTTGACCTTGTGCGGTAGTTTGGCGGCAATGTTGTTTCATCAATCCACGGCTAGTAGAGATTTAGGATTGCCCGAGTCTCCTTGCGCTGCGCTGGGAATCTGAGGAGATGTACCCAACTCCTACGCCTAGGACAAAAGTGTGCCAGTTGTGTAGTGTAGTGGTAGTGTGCGAGAAAAATAAGCAAGTTTGGGCCTGTGTCAAAAAAAAACATACCATTGCGCCTTTCGCCATTTGCTGCCAGTTTACAAAAGTAGACATAAAAAGGATTTAAACGAGGGTGCACGGGAGCGTTCTCTATAGTTTCGTTCGTTGCGTAGGGTTTTTCGAGTGCAAAATTGTCTTAATTTTTACGGTAGTATTTTGTTTTGTTTGAGAGAATCCTTACGCGTAGTCGTTGTATATTGCTGCAACGGTGTCTTCGCCTACTATGATCTATCCTTAATTAGGAGAGTTGGTAACCAGTGGTGGTTTTGACGTTTCTATAATCGACGAGTATTCACACTTGTTCTTTTATAAATTTAATTTTTTTTGGACTCTTCAACTTTTGCCAATTTTACAGAACTTTCCAATGTTGTTTCTCATAGGGATACTTGAAATGGGTTTATTTTATTTAATTGCTGCCTCTTTCTTCACCTTCGAGTGAGTTATTCACTTTCACCCATCAAACCGAATGGACCGAATGTTCAATATTTGTACCGATTGTACCGAATGTGCAACACAAACAACATGTCGCATTAGGTTTCATAGTCCAAGACTAGTTTTACATTTACGTAAGTAAAGGAACTAATAAAAATGAACAAAATGCGTATGCGATTAGTGAGTATCGGTAGGAAATAACGCAAGAACCACTCCCAGTGGGCGTAATTCCAAAGCAAAGCCATAACAAAGACTACAAGCAAAAGTTTTGCCGACATCGAGATCGAGTCAGAATGTAGTGGTGGTCAGTTTCCGATCTGCAACCGATTCGCCAGATGTGTGGCACCGAGAAATTCTAACTCCTTTGTTTGTGTTGCGCAAACGTTTGGCCAAAACATCGTAATCTCTCTTCGAAGCGTTATCTCCCCATCGATGGCGCACTTACACGACTTTCACTCCGTCCAAGCGTCGCGCAAGCGTACCTACCTTGCGATCTACAATTGCGATTGCGATCGATTGTTTGAAAGGAAAGGGAAGCGGAAAAGCGTATCACTTGGTGCGATTTGAACCGGTTCCAGCCGGAGCCTGTTGCTACTAATTACGTCCGACTCGCTGGAATGTGATGTGCGCAACTGCGCCAGATGAGTCGACGATTGGCGGCCGACCACGTGAGACGGAGATTGCCGTCAGCAAAGAGGAGGGAGGAGGGGGGGGGGTGAAATCTGGGCGCACGGAAGGACTCACCCTAATCACTCCCACCGATCCCCGTAGACTACCCCCTTAACAAACAATCGGTTCGGGCGCTTCCTTTGCTTGACACTCGCTCGCTCGCTCGCGAACCAACCAACCGCGACCCGGCCGTTCACCAAACGGCGCCAATTCTTTTCACTCACTCGCTAATAATTCGTTGTTTCGTTCTCGTTGCAGCTCGTCGCGGAAGCATCATCGGTAAAGGGGCACCCCGGTCGCAGACATGGTTGTGATGTCCTCGGCGAGACACGCTTGTGGCGTGGATAGTTTCCAAGTCCCAAGCCGAATTGGGAGCAATGGCGTAAACAGGCACGCACCGCAGAGTGTGCTCAAGTCTGTCCAGGCAAGGCGGGGCGTGTGCGAGCAGACAGATTACAACGAAAAAAGGGAAAAAAAACTCCAACGGCATAAACCGAAATGACCCCCCGGACGCATTGTCTACGCTTGATAAGAACCGGTCGGACTACGAAGTGTGGAAGCTAAGAAGTGAACTCGAAACCGGCTGCGCTGGCAACAACGGGCGATCGAAGTGCGTCGATGCAAACGTACTACGGAAACACGCGAAAGAAGACAAACACGAAAAGACACGACCCCAATGAATTAAGGCAACAACGCGGAGAGAGAGTGAGGGATTAATTACGAAACGAAATGGTTTATATATATATTTTTTTGTTTTTGCGATAATAGCCTATAAGCGTCCGAGAAATCCGAGAGAGGGATGATACGCGCGGGAACGGAGCGACGACCGCGGCAGTTCCTGCATTCTCACTAACATTAACACACCCCACCGCACCCACACTCCCGTGCGGGAAGGGGAGGAAAGAGGGAGGGGGGGAAGTTTTAGGATCGCGCATAGTCAGCGGCAATCCGTGTGTGATCACAATGTAATAATGTAATAGCCTATCGCTTGGGTTAAAATATACAGATTATAAAATAGTTCCCTTACTTCAAACTGCTACTGCTGCTACTACCACTACTACTAGTGTTTCTACTACTT
>JXWZ01001233.1:0-13652 GCA_000956215.1 Anopheles farauti No. 4 | reverse complement strand
AAAAAGCAAATTTATAATTCCAACCGATAGGAGAGATGGTTTACATAAAACCTCCCCCTTTTTGGCTAATAAATTTAAAATCCACGCACAAACCCCAATATGAATCATATATGCAACCTCTCAACCTAATCCACTGCATTGCAAACGTTGCTGACACGCGCATACACAAATTACCATTTGATCGATTGAAACCACAGTAACTTCGCGGTCGGAAATTTATTGCAATCTCGCGAACCGGTACGGGAGGCAGATCGTTTCCAGATTACGGTGCAACACGGTGACTCAACTGACTGACCGGTGGTGCACGCGAGCATACAAATTCGAGCCACACCTTAAAACAAATCCAAAAGCGCACAAACGGCGGTACACGAATAAATCGCTGCACCGATTTATGTTGCGATGAAAAGCGGCAGAGCAAAAGAGACGGGAAGCAAGATACATTCGGTTAAGTCGAATGTATCATAAATTATCATAACTGTCACGAGCGAAGTGAGAAGTGAGGGAGGAGGTATACATAAAAAAAACTACACACACACACACACACACACACACCAAAAACGCGGGAACCGGAATTGCATTCGGGGCCCGCGACGAGTCCAGGGATCGTGTTCCGTTCAGAAAATAAATCGACATAAAATGGTAAATTGACCAGCACCATAAACCCCGCGGCCCCCCGGGAAAAAGGGTTGCGGGTTGTGAGTTTTGTTTCATTTAATTCAATTTAATTTCAGTTTTATACACCCCGTGGGGTCATCCAACACCACGATCTGCTGCTGCTGCTGCTGCCTAGAAGACTTATTTATTGGGCCGTAAAAAAAATTGATTAGATCGAGGACGCAGGGCGAGAGAGAAAGAGAAAGAGAGAGAGAGAGAGAGAGAGAGCGATGATGGCCAGACCAGACGAAATGCAGCTCGTGTGCAGGCGTCGGATGTCATAACTTATGGCACTCGCACGGAAGAACACGCACGCACCCGAGATAAGGTTGCAGTTCGACTCGATCTCAACCACCGGCAAAGGTGCGTAGTAACGTAATCGAGTGCTGCAGTGGTACTCCTCCATATTGGCTAGGTTTATTAATTTATTGCCCACCGATGCTATCACCGATTGCGACCGGTGTTTAGCCGGTTTAGCCATGCGGCTTCGTTCCCGCACAAGCACACGGCGGGGGCTGGAAAAGAATTGCGCCAAAAAGTTAATTTTCCCACGTGCCCGAACCTGGTGGCAAGCCCACCGTGCAGGTACGTTCACCTGCAGATGTGAAACAGGACAAAGGGCGATTATCGGGTCCTTGTTGGACAAGGATGCCGCAAAACAAAATAAAAAGAAACAAAAAAAAACGCAACGAAAGAAAAAAGGTAATCGGTAGGTATTGGAAGCTAAAGTCCAACAGAATAGAAAAGAAAACACACAAGTGATAACACCACAAACACATACAAACCCAACGAGATAATGATAATATCCTGAGCCGTTCGGCCCTTCTTGTTCCTTTAGGCGAGACCCAATTCCAGTCCCAGCCACGGGTAAGAAACCCCACGCACAAGGACAATAACCCTGCCAAATCCCAACACACCTTCACTTTTGAGCAACCATGAGAAACTCTCTCTCTCTCTTCCTCTCTCGTAGTTTTTTTTTCTTTTTCTCGTGTCCCTCGTCACAACGATCAGGATCAAGGATCAATGATTCCACTGTGGGAACGCACCGTCCTTAAAGGGACATCCATGGACGTGTGCACGCGCGCACACGGATATTAAAGGGACCTTTCTTTTGTTGTGTCCTTCTCGCATGCCATGTTTTTTTTTACTTCACCCAAGATCGCACAAGGTGCTGCGACGAATGCGAACGTCTGAAGGAACGTCTTAGCTAGTACGCACGTACTGGAAACGTGGCCAGGATCACGTAACGATCAGCTATTGCCTTCCTTTTGCTCCTTTGTTGCTGGCAATACGGGTGCATCCAGAGGTCGCTGGGTCTCTATTATTATCGGACCATTTATCGATCGTGTGCGATGATTTCTTTCATCGTGTATTTGAGTCCGTAACGTTCCCAGGATCGGTTGTCTGCATGGGATAAAGATGGGACCGATCGAACGAACGCCGGTCCGTTTTGACTCGTTGCCATGCCAACGAACGTGCCGAAATATCAGCTGTTTATTGTTTGGAATGCCCTTCGAACAGTTTGTGGTAGAGAGTTTTACAAAACTTGGAGAAAAAAAAAGTGTTATGTTGAAATTTTTTAAAATAGACATTAGATTGGTTCATAAAGGATCAAGTATGATGTATAAATCCCAGATATTCTACGTATGTAGAGCGATTTCCATTGCATTATGATCATTCTTCATCTATAGCTAAATTATCTTAAAACACGAAGT
Organism: Anopheles farauti No. 4; assembly: GCA_000956215.1. Taxonomy (NCBI): domain Eukaryota; kingdom Metazoa; phylum Arthropoda; class Insecta; order Diptera; family Culicidae; genus Anopheles; species Anopheles farauti No. 4. The sequence goes on along the minus strand of JXWZ01001233.1, from coordinate 11,283 downwards.
CGAATAGATCTTATTTTTAAATAGTTTTCTTCAATAGGAACCACCAGTGTACTTACTCCTATTGCTGCTATGATTTCCCAAACCATTTAACCCACTTTTGGGGCAACGCAAATCGGGCGGCAAAATTTTCGCCAAACCCTTCCCCACGAGCAAAAAACTTTCCAAAAGCTACGTGAATAATTTGCTTCACTCCCAGTGCGTGCTGTTTAGATTTTATTTCGCTTCACAAGCCGAAAACTTTTCCTCCAAATGACTCAAAACTCATCAGCACCAGGTATGAGGGACGGGCGCAATGAAATAAAAGGCTGCAACAGAGTCTTCGCTGCCACGCTGCTACGTGGAGTAGAGGAATATTTTCCTTCTTCATTCAGGCCACGCGTGAATCTTGCAGGACGAATAAAAATTACCAACAATTACCTTCCGGCGTTACCGAAACGGGTGAAGTGAAACCCCGCCTTCAGCCCCTGTAGACAAATTCCACCAGCCAGCTGACGTCTTTATTCGTATCCGGGCCACCCGCGGGAAGGTGTTGGAATTAGAGGTGAAGAATTTATTTTGCCGCTCGTTTTACCCATCGGCCCTGACGAGAAGGTTGTGGTGGAAGAGACATATGGGGTTACGGTTACCTGCAAGGGCAGCCCGGAGCTACCGTTTTATGAATTTTAAATTCGGCAATTAAATTAACTCCCTCACGCTTTTTGTTTCACAGAAAAACGCGCACCGCCGACGGAAGCGGAAGTCATTCATAACCCGGTAGGTGCACGCGAACGTGCATACACACACACATCTTTCAAGCGAGCATCAAAGCAACCGGCTTTCAAAAGCGACTTTCATATAAAGGGATTTTTTTTTTATGGTGGGAGCGGAACTTTTGAAGCAAACAATATCAGATGTTGTGAAGAAAAGCAAATAAAGTCTCGTTGCCTTTCATATAGTTTTGTACAATTTTTAATTATTCCACTCCAATAGATACATAGAAACATATAAACATATATTAAACAAATAATCAATGAGACGAGTTTCACACTGCGATAACAAAAACCTGGTGAGAATACTTTTCAAACGTTAAAGGATAGTTTTTCCCAAAAAATTATCACCTTCCTCAACGGCCCTGCTGGCTATAAATTTACATAAACTGTGCGTTGTAATAGTTCGCTTCGGTTCAGCGCTCCTGGCCTTAATCTACCCCTAACTTCCGTCGCCTTCCTAGCGTGGCTTCATTAATTTGTCACTGCTTTTAATTGCGTGTGCGACGGAATTCGGTGGAACACCACTATCGGCACTTAACTATCGCTGAAACAAAACAGAAAAATGCTATCCTGATCCAGAGCACGGAGTTCCCAGTTTAGGGGTCACCTCTTTCGGGTATGTTTCGGATGGGTGTGCATGAAACGGTCCGATGCCGGGATGAAAGGGGGGAACTATCCTCAGGGAATGGACCGTAAAAGGGAAAGCCCGTTTGCATGTGTTTATCTGAGGCTCGGAAAGGAAAGTATGAGCTGATAACGAGTGCGGTTGTTCTCTTCCCGCACTTACTTGCCCCGATAGTAGTTTGTTTATCATTTTATGATCGATGTTCGGTAGGGTGAATTTTGTTAGCTTTAATCGAAAAAAGGGACACGCATTTTCTCCTCCAACGACGGTTATCTGTCAAAGAATGTGAACCGTACCGGTAAAGGACATTCCTTCCTTTGAGACACTTTGTGCAAATGGTTCGGATAAATGTAACCGATCGGTAGCTAATTTTATCCTCTGCTTTCTTTCAACCCCCCCTCGACCGCATGAATTAAACGACCGCATTTGGATGAACCGGGAAGTGTGTCGCAATTGCCGCACTTGTGTGCATTATTCTCCAATATCGATTACATAAATTTTAATAAAACCAACCAAAACCGGCAGCAATAACAGTTGCTGGCGCAAAGTGACGACCACTGGGGTTGTTTTATTCTCCTCATTTCATTCTGATTGTATCGGGATGTGTATCGCTATCTACGCGGGATAGGGAGACAGCTTAATGGATGCTTCGTTCCAGACCCGGGATGGAGACATTTTCAAATTTGAAACGAAACTACCCCGAATGCCCAGAAGGCCCAGAAAGTTCAGCTAGACAGGGGTTTTCTTCTGGAAACGTTTTTTAGAAATCTAAACGATACCGCTTCTTCACATCGTATCGGCTTTAGTAGTACATTTTATGTTGAAATTGAGACATGGATTGTGAAATTGTGAAAGCAACAGCTTGAAGTGTTCTAGATGTTACACTTTTCATTTTTCGTGAAACATTTCAGACGTTCGCTTTTGAAACATATCATTGTTTCGTATGTAACTTTTCCAACGACTACGGTCTTGACAAAATGTTTTAAAAATATCTATAGAAATTTTATCGAAAATTTCTTGTCCTGCAAAAAAAACGCAACAATCTTAACAATATTTTATTTTTTTAACAAATTTTAAAACCATTCCTAGGAAACCCTACAATTCCAGTCCGCTGTCCTCTGGCCAACGGCAGAGCCCCCATTGAACCATTTTGCCAACCGACGATAGAGCCGCAACACGATAAAAAGTAATTTACTCACTCAGACGCCGCCACTGCCCGGCAAACCAAATACCAAAAAACGGCAAACAAACGGTCAGAGCGCGCGGTTTTTAGAGAATGTCAATACAATTGCCGGATGACATTCCGCAGAAATGAAAATGACACTTTGTGCAGTGCTGGCAGCATCCACAAACCGCCAGCGTACGCGGAGGACCTCGGCGGGGTTTTGGAAGACAAAAACTGACGGGTCGGGGTTTTATGTTAAAGCGATATCATAACATAAATTTTTATTGCATTCTATTCCTCGTGTTTTTCCAAGCGGACGGGGCCACTTCGGTGGAAAGTCTTTGCTAAAAGGAGGCTTCTACTGAGGAGTGCATGTTGTGCGGTTTGGTAGGCGAGTTGTCGAAATGTCTAGACTTTTAATTGAATTAGGTTTCTTCGGTGTGGCCAACACGCAGCTGACGACTTGCATAAGGACATCCAATCATGTTCGCACACAGAACCACAAACACACACATCAGCATCCTTCTAGTCGCACGAATGTCCTTCCGATAAATCGACTCCAACCCCAGCTCACCACTAGGACATCGGATTCTATCACCAACAGGGAAAAGAGCGAGAGAAAGAGAGAGAGAGAGAGCGCACCAAAAAAAACGGATGCGCAGTGAAATAAAAATAAAAAATAAAATCCATCCCACGATAAGGACAACTGTCACCAGTGACATTTATCGCACCCCACCTCTTCTACCTCCCTCCCCCAAAGCTTTCTTCAAAGTGTCCGTCTCTTCCTCGTTTGCTCAACTGCTGACAAACGATGGGCACTTATTCCGATTTGTCTCCGCAAGCTGGCGTTGGTTCGCCTCGTTCGCCTTTGCCGACTGACCCGGAGTGCCTTTTTTTCTTTTTATTCGTTCATCGTTTTTTTTTTTTGGCGTATTTCTTGGTTCTTAAATTTCAACGAGATTAGATAGCACACACGCACACACAACCGTACCATGCGCTGGCCCAGCGAGAGGACCACAAGTTTATGACGGTTTCGACCGACGATGCGACCGTGACCGCGACTCGACTCCGGCCGGGCTGCTCCTAAATCCTCTTAAGTCGATTGTTTTCCTTCGGTCGTTACGAGTTTCCGATGGGACGACGAAACGGCAGTGTGTGCCTGTGTGTGTGTGTTTCTCTCCGGAGTTTTCGGACCATAATTAGCAATGTGAGATGTGAGACGAGCAAGTGGAACGGATGCTTCCTCCCGGTCTGCCCGGTCGGAAACTAATCCATTACGATGGATGGTTTGAATGCTCGTTGGTGTTTTTTTTTTCATCAAACTTTGAACACCCTTCGAGCACAAGGGTAGATTGAAGGATTTAGATAACGGCCCGGCGTGCCCATTGGGACACCTATGTCATCCTGACACCGTACAGATTTGATACTGCAATTACGAAACGAGTAATTGAAGTGATAGAGCGCAAAAGAGAGAGAGAGAGAGAGAGAGAAACGGGGAGAGAAATAAAGAAAGAGATAACGTACATCAGCTGGTGGTGGTGTAGTGACAAAATGTTAAAAAAAGGTGAAAAATCTACTACATGCAAAATATTCAAAGAAAATCATAGCTACGCACAAAACATAAATCTCTGTACGCAAGTGCTGCTGTAACGGCTAAATGAAAGAAAAAAAAAACGCCTTTCTTTCTTATTTTCACATTCCGTTTGCGTTGCCCCATTGCCCGGATATTGCATTCATTATAAACCCGGTACATTCCCGGGTATTCCTGAATGGACCGGGTTCGGATTTAGCAGTAGCAGAAATTCACATCGTAACCGCAAATCAACCCCGTGAGCCACCAGGAGTGATTGTCTTTGCAAATCAAAACCCAATCGATGGTCCACCGGCGACCGAGATGCCGAGGCGCCGACGACGTCGACCGAAAATCAATAAAAATAGCACCGGACATACCACCGGAGGTCCGTCCGTGGTCACTGTAGAACCATCGGTACCATTTAGGATGCTATTTTAATTAGAAATTCCGGGCTCGAAACCCTCCTCCACGGGCAGTAAATTATGTGCTTCCCAACAACGTAATCCGCTGGCTTAGAATATCAAAATCAAATACGCTCTCATTAAGACCCAAAGGCGCAAGACTTCACGGAAACGGACGATGGGAGGAAACCAAAAAAAGAATAAAAAGAAAATCGCACACCAAAATGCAGATGAAGCCAAGGCAGAAATCTGTTTTAATCAAAATTCCACTTTCCCATCGGCGGGGCCGGGTGGGATTTTTCCTTCACCTAATCTTAGGATGAATTTGCTGCCGCCGCTCGCTCCAAAACCGGTGGGAAATTATATCGATCATCTTCTAGTCGACTTGTGGCACGCAGCGTGGCGGGATGTTTGGGAGCAGGATTTTGTTATTTTTAAGGTGTTTTTTTTTTGCTGCCCACTATCCCTGGTGACTAATTACTGATGCAAGCGATTCAACATTTTAATTGCGGCAATTAGCTCAAACCTGATTAAGAGCTCAACTTTATCAATTCACCCCGGGGTGGAGGTGGACAGGCGAATGGGGCACTTGTTTGCAGGAAGGAAAACAAAAAAAGGATCTAGAAGCGACAAAAGCACACCGAGCGTACGAACAAATCGAAACAATCCACCGGAATTCGGGGTTTCGTCATATTTTTTCGTTGTTGTTTGTTGAGCTTCCTGAACTGATTTTCTTAAAGTATCTTTTGCTTGGTAGACGCTTTTTTTGGTTTTTTTTCTTCTTCCTTTGCTTAGGCAACTTGCAAGAGCGACACAGAGGGCGCAGCGAAAGTAAACACAAACGATGGACATCGTTAGGATGATGAATATTTCCATCCGAACGCCAAACGCAGGGAACGCTGGGTTCGGGCAATACTGGCCGTGGCCGTGAGCGACGCTGAAGATCCTTGATGGAAGGGGGAGGGTGGGGGGAGGTTGTAGGGCTCATGAATTATGAAACGATGTGGCAATTTTCCGGCTAGCCCAATTTTCCTTCCCAGCTGCGGTACCGGACGGTACCGTGGCTTTCTCGGAGTGGTGGCCTTTCTTTTTCGCAGCTAAACAAAAAGCTTCAATTAAGGAGAACGCAAGAAAAATGCGATCCATGCCGAGGCTAAAGACGAACGGTTTCGGTTTTTTGGTTTGTCTGTTCTTTTTTTTTTTTTGTTGGTTGCATGCTCTTTCTTTAGCTCGTAAGAAGCCGGCAGGAAGCGTACGACGTGCAGCCGGAACAAACGAGGAACGAGGGAGACTGGTTCACTGGCTGGACGAACTTTCCACCGGACACCTTAGCAAGCAGGGGAGTCATTTATGCAGCAGCAATTCGAATAAAGGGCACCAAATGCCCAAAAACACGCGCGCACCATAACAAAGAAGGTGGCTAATGATGAAAATTCACTCACGGCTCACCGGTGCCCACAAGTTTTTGTTGGACGAAAAATAATGTTAGTGAGCCGTCACTGATGACGAGGCGAGGAAAAGAATCAAACAGTAAAAAAAACGCGATGGAAAACGTGGAAAATACTCGCAAAACGATAAATCACACAAACGGTATAAACAAGAAGAAGGCAAAGGGACCTTCCTGGCACCTTCCTACAGGCGCTTCGTAGCTTCAGTCAATTGGTTTCGAACAAAAACGCACATAAAGATGCAGCAAAGAAACAGTAAAATGGAGTAGAAAACTGAACAAAAAACTATAGCGAAATAACGAAAAAAACTACACAATATACATGAAAAGTAATAAAATCCTAAATTATTTATATATATTGTTTATAAAAAAATGTTTATAAAAAACGATTGGATCTTTTTGATGTTGTTTTTTATCTTACGGAATAGAAGACAAAAAAACTGAAAGCTCGTGTTAAATAGGCCCTTCATTTTTTTACACTAAAATAAATTAAGAAATATGTCTTGATTATGAGTTCAAAAGAACGGGAAAAAAAATTTCTTTTTTATTCTTTACTCTCCTCTCTGTGCATCCGATGTAAAATTACAGTTTCAGTTTATGGATCATTCTTATAAATGTAAACCCATCTTTCATCCTTTTCGCCCGTCTTATCTGCGTTTGAAGTGCAACATCAAAATGAAAAATTATGCCACACAAAAGCCTAAGGAAAAGAAAATGTAAAGTTAAAAAAACCCCACCCAAACCCGAACGGCACCCGGTCACTGTGCCGGATTCATTTTGATGAATGAATTAAACAACGCATAAACTGATAACCGATTACAACACAAAAAAGGGAAGCCGGAAACGTGATCCCATCGGCGGCCATTAGCTTAATGAAATCAAAAAAAGGACTCCACGGTAGCGACGGACGGTAAGCGTGCCAAACTTTCGCGCCCTTTACCAATCATTTCCGGTGCAAGAAAAGTGATCCTTTTCGGTTTTTTTTGTTTTGGTTCCCGTGAGCCCAAGAACCGGGGAGAAAAAGGTGGGCGGCAGAGAAACGGTTTGCACCCTTTCCAACAAGAAGCTGCACATGGGAGGACGCAGGTGAGGTGAAGCGAGAGGAGGCCGAAATGGCCGAAAACCGTTTACCCCCCATTTCCGGCAGGATACGTTGTTATCAGTAATAATCAGGCAACCGTTAAGCCCGTGGTTGGGTCCTTTTTAAAAAATATATATATGACGAACGGCACATTTGCATTCCCACCCACCCATTATCGAGTGTGTAATCACCAATTCGAGGCTGCAATCAACGCGAATAGGGATTAATATTTTAACGGACAGATAAGGGGAGAGTGTTTTTTTTTATTTTCCCTCTTTTCTAGTGTACGTAATTGGCAGGACTGTGCCGAAGGCGTCTCGTCATGTTTCGAGTGGCTTGGTGCATGTGCTTGTTTCCTGCTTTCCGGGCAAAGAAGTGCCACTCCATTCCTGGCACGGTGCTGACTTGGCTGTTTTTCGGCGTGCATGGCTGACGCGGACAAAGAACTGCATGTGCCAGGCGCCTTTGTCCGGTCCAATGTGTTGACCACGCTCACGCTTCAAACTTCAATTTCCGACGACGCATTACGAAGCAATTCCGTATAAAGCACCTTTCAGTGGCCGTTTCCGGAGCGGTTCCCTGCACAGTGGTCAGCGCCTTCAAAAGTGTTGAAGCAAATACTAGCTATATGGTTCTATACGGTTCTATGTATTATATTTTTTCTTAATTCGAATCGAAAAACATCATAATCTTTGCCACTAAATTTACCAAAATCTACATATCGATGCTTACCCTACACATTATAGTTCCTTTTTTATTACATTGTTGAGACTTTTGTTTGGATAAATTATTATTATTTATCACCAAAAAATGACGACGATTATTTGCTAAGGAAATTTACCCTAAACCTAAAACAGATTTTAAAATGGGTTCTTCAGCTAACTTTTCCCAATGTCCTTCCACGATTTGACCGTATCGGTGCCTGCAAAAGCAATGGAACCGATTTAAGAATGGACCATTTCCGTTCCGGATAGCGAAAACGGGTGCGCCAATAACAATCAGCACCATATGTGGCCCAAAAGGCCACATTCCCCCGCACCCGGAAGCGTCCCTGGGCGTAAGAATTATTCCCAACGTGGGACGGTTATCTTATCGAAAACGGTGTGGTAACCGTTTTGTCCTAACGTGCGTTTTCTTCCATCAACGGGTTCGTTATTTTAATCGAGAACAACCGGATTGTCCGATGGCTTCCTCCTGGCGCTGCTGAGCCACGAAACGCACAACACAAAGCAGCGGCAGTTACATTTGATCGACCCGATGTGACCAGATGTGTGTGTGTGTGTGCGACAGAGAACATGGGACGTGTTTTATGATTATTGGCTAGAAGAATAGTTTTGGGATGTTGAAATGTTGATTTCCATATCGCAAAACCTCGTCGCCCGAACGCTGGCAGTTGAAAGACATTAACTTCCACCCGCAAACCCCTCCCGCCACTTCGAGGTGTTCGTCGTCAGATTTTACGAGGTGCTGATGACGATAATGGCACCACGAGAGATCTATCTCTCGGTTCCCGGGAAGTGCCACGCTGATAGGCCGATGTCGGATCGCTTTCATTCCCGTTCATCTGATTCAGCCCCCAAAAATATGAATGACTTCTGGAGATATAGAAATATTCCCGTACCCCTTTTGCCGCTCGAGCACCGACCGCACACGGCCACGGTGTTTCATCACGGGCTGCAGCGCATTATTGCACGTTATGCGTGCGTGAATAATAATTTATTTTTACGATCCCAAACTTCCCCAAAACGCTCCCGCGCTACAAAAACGCACCCGGGCGTCTCATTATTTATGTCGAAACGGGGTGGACGCAGATGAGCATCCGGCGGGTTTGGTGTAAAACTTATGGACGCACAATCCGAGAGAAATGATTACGATGATGATGGTGGCAGTGATGGCGCGGTGCCACCGAGCCGAGCCGGGCCGGGCCGGGCCAGGTTCACCCATTAAGCTTTACGGGCTGTGCCGAAGCATTGATTACGTAGATTAATTTAAAATATGGCCTTATGGTGCCGCTCGTTTATCAGTTCCACAGGACGCGGTGGAAGGTGGGGGGAACACTCGGTCGAAAGAATCATACAAAGCAGGTAGAAGTTATTGGTTCGAGACAAACGGATTGTGAGGGATTTGTGTGCTTAGTGGTCGAATAGAACTTATTGTGAATGCCAGAATACTGCCACCCAACCCACCACAACGTGTCGATTGTTTAGCGCTGCACTTGTGGGCACTACAGTGCGTGACATTACAACAAGAGCATTTAAAATAGGAAATTAAGGTGATGGGTATTTACAGACAGAAATACAAATCTTATTTTAACCAGTTTTAGTGTAAATAATATTTGAGTTCTCATGTGTAACATGACAGCTGAGTTCAAATTGGTCAGGGGGAGTTTTCATGGCTACTGCGATTAGCGTATGGAACGAGCTCTCATCTCACCAACATCGTGCTCATTTAGGAGACAAATATACACAAACCATGTTTGTTTCAATCGGCAATGAAACCATATATACTTATGGCGCATACTGCAGATGCACCTTAACCTAGTCATAAGTCGACAGCAAAAACAAAAACAACGGCGCGTTTGTTCCACCGGTGCCACCGGCGGAAATGCATCACGAATGCACCACGCGCAATAACGCACTTGACACACCAGCCCGTTTGTTTTCCCTCCCGCGATCGTTTCCGCTTTCGAACCACAATGTCACGTTCGGACACACCCCACGGACCGTGCGGCGTACGTGTGTGCCTGTGTGAATCTGCCACCGAGCCGGTGGCGTCAGTGTCGTCGGCGGCTTCTTTAACCGGAGCCAAGCGACAATAATTAAATACGATAAATAATTAATACCCCGCAAAATGCAAATCTCGGCGCGGGGCGTGTGTTGTCCGCTTGTCTGGACCTTGTCCCGGGACAACCTCCTCCTTGCCCGGTGACCTACCGTACCGCACGCGTGGGGCGGAGGTACGCTTGAATTTCAATCAAGTGCCATTACTCATCCACCGTGACGATTGCTTTTGGAGTGTGGAGAACGCGCAGATATTGACGCGTTGCAGGTCGTTAGCGAAAACAGTAAACAACAACACTTGTGTGCAAAACAGAAAAGAGACTTTCTGCGTTGTGTCCGGAGTGGAGAATGTGGAGTGGGCTGGTAAAGTTTCCACACGCGGCATTAACCTGCCCCACGGTACCGCGCCTACTCACTGCACAGGTGCGCATTTGGAGAAACGACAGACACACCTTTTTTTCGAAATCGTAGTAGGTATTGCTTTTTGCACGTGCCGCCGCGTTTGATTATTGACAAACAGACTAAGAGTACTCGAGGGATGACTGCTCGGATGACATCTTAGATGCCATTCGGCGAGACTGCGAGGTTTACAACACCTGATGGAAAGAGTAACATTTGACAATTAGATAAGCAGACTCTCTCCATCCCCCTTTTTGCTCACGGCAACAACCAATTTTACATTGTTAACCTCTTCATTAGGCATGCCTCGGGTGTGTTTCAGCGTATCGACAACTGTATTCACTTTAGCCCAAACCCAAGCGAGTCTATAAGAGTAAGTAAATAGGCGCGACCGTTCTTTCCGATTTGCCCGGTGCTGAACTGTTTGTTTGTTTATCCCGCAGCCGGAGTGCTATTGACAAACAGTCTGCCAGAGTACCTTTGGGCCCCGGGGGACCAATATTTGCCCGTGCATACATCATATCTCCACACACCATCGAGGTCCACAAGGTCAATCCCGGTGAGCTGGACGTGTCCGATCTCGCTTGGAAAGGGTTCTAAATATTCGTGTCCCAGAGCTCGAGATGAAGTGGAACTGGACCGCAAATTTGTACTGCGCGGTTTTTGGAGTATGTGTTCTCCCTCATATAGACGGACCCTCGTAAGGGGTGAGCAGAGAGTGCTGTCGTGTTGTGGTTGCGGGTGACTCAACGTCAACAGGTTACGCGAGTTGTTTATGAGTGTCTGAACCCCTCCCTCGCCGCCCCAGCTAGCGGCTAAACTATGTACAGATGCAAATGAGCCTTTCGTAACCTAAAGTGTGCGATCATACTAGCGAACGAGAGGCGAGTATTGAATAGGTCATATTGTGCGCTGCCAGTTGTTGACAAACACTTGCCCGGCCAGGGTGCGAGAGCAGAACCTAGGCGCTCATGTGTGTAGCGCAACTAACTGTCCGGACTGGAAATCGGCGCCACTCGCGACGTTCGCAAGATAGTACGTTAAATAAACCAATGAAAAAAAA
>JXWZ01001228.1:0-32194 GCA_000956215.1 Anopheles farauti No. 4 | reverse complement strand
GGGGGAGGGTCTTCAAGTGATTCCAGACACGAATTGTTACCATCCTCGCAGTAAAAGAAAAAAGAAAATAAATCGCCCCGAAACTGCATACCTACGTGCGATCCTTATTGCGTGGTTAAAGCAATAGTCCCGTCCTACCCGCCATCTACCCGTGATTGGCCAACTTGGCCAACTCATTGCGTCCTGTGCACGAACCAAAAACCTCCAGTCACTTCTTCTGCACTGTAGTGTTCTTTTGCTGTAGATTGGTTTGCTGCATTTTCTTTCGGGGCAATTTTCGTAACTCTCAAGTTTGTGCAGTTGTTGTTGCAGTGGGGCAAAAATGGGAAGGAAAAATTCGATAATGAACAAATCAATATTTCGAACCGGACATCGGTTGAGCCAGCGAGGGCGCGGAAGAGGAAGGTGAAAATGAAACAGGAGATGAAAAGAGGGCGTCTCGTAGGGAATGCGAATAACTCATCATATTCTACACAGAGTAGAGCTTCAGGATCAGACGACGAGCTCGGCGGGATGGCTGGAAGGGGGGAATAAATTAATTCGGGACCCGAGCGAAGCACTGCAGGACGAAAGGGTTGGCAGGAATAATAAAAAAAAAACAACGAACAAGAGGAAACGCGAGATGAAAAGTGACATTTCGATGTAGCGATCCGACCTCTTGGGCAGTTTATATACCACTTGCGACCTTATTGCTCATGCAAAGGGTGGAAGAAGCTACAGATTGCTGGAATTGAAGACAACAACCATTCCAGTGCCAAACGTTCGACTTTAATGAACCACAGAAAACGAACCTGTGCAAATAATATGAACTTTGAAGCCATACAATCATAACGTCAGCGAAAGAACGGTTTTTACTGAACACGCAACCATCGTGACCGTCTTTTGGGGGCGTTTTTCGACACTCTAAATCGAAGAGGTAATTTTTCACGCCGTCGATTAGATTACGCTCGGTGCATCGATGCATCGCAAGAACCTTGCGAAACACAGGCAAATCATCAAAAATGCATGCTACTTTTACCACCCGGAGTTGAGCTACTTTGCATACGCAAAAGGGAAAAGTGTTCCACGCTCTTGTCTGAATGTTTTTTTTGCCTGCGTTGCACGTTGGTTCGCTATCCTTCCCTCTCTCTCGCGCTCACTGTTGGTGGTGAGGTAAGGTAATAATTTGCGAGAAAAGAAAATGACGCGCGATCGATGAAATGTCGCTTTTGCTTCGATGTTTTGGAGGGGTTTTATTAACACGGTGCAAAGACAACATACTTTTTTCGCTGCAATTTCATGGCAAAAAAGGAAGGCTTTGTATTTTTCGCGCTGCGAAAAATGCTTTGGACGCGGGGTGGAAAGGCACGCTGGTAGTTAATAACAGCCTGCGCGGAGGTGAACCAGCGTCGCTTACACGGAAAGACATTACTTGTGCATGTATGTTAGTGGCTCTCTCTCTGTCTCTGCATTCCCTGTGGTGCGATCCTCGATTTCGTGCTTCTGCTGCTGCTGCTGCCAAAAATTATCCTCCACAGTTCTTTTGCTACTGTGCATGCGGTGGAAAGCCACAGAAGAGATCGAAAGAAAAATGTTATCTTCCAGTGTTGTAAAGACAACGGCATGCGTACCCTCCGGGTGGGGGTGGGAGACGCAGCGGGGTTGGCAGTCAATTTGTGCAGAAACCACGAAACGAGCCAACGATCAGGACCTAAACTCTCTGCAGTGGTCAGTAAGCAAACGGTCGTCCACCGAGCAGGAGGCAATTTAACCGCGACAACCGAGCTTGGTGTGATTAAAAAAGTAGTTATTTTTAGGGTGTGTGGAAAGTGTGTTTTTTTTGTTTGTGTTTTGGTAAAAAGTCACATCAGTTTGTACTTTTGCCACTAGTGCGCATACCTTTTGACTATTTTCATTCCGTGTGCCAACTCGAAAAACGTGCCCGTAGTTCCAAAACATATATGCAACTGCGTGCGTGCAGTTTTCGCTAGAAGAAAGCAAAATCCAACGATCCTCCGACACGACACTCTCCTCCCCCTCAATATGGCGTCCTCTAACAACAACAATAACAATAACAATGAGGAGAAAATAAACATGGATATAAGGTATGAAAAAAAAACTGAAGGAAGCCGAGTTCATAAACGGTTCCCATGCAGAACGCTTTGGCTGACGCAACAAACCGCCATGGCGCTGTCAGACCGTAGTTCAAGTTGTTCTTCGCCGTGCCGTTATCGTGCGTTGCACATGCGGTTTAAGAACTTTTTTTTTGGATTATGCATTTTTGAAATTCTAGTTCCATTCTACGCTCAAGTAATGGACATTTGCATCTCTTTTATAGTCAGTCGTCTCATTTGATTATTAGATATATTTGTACTTTACTAAAGCGATGCGTTTCTCCCCCCTCCTTCTCGAAACCTACCATAGGTACAAGTTTACTACCGCCAAGACAGATGTCGAAGCCAACGGGACGTTACAGTTCGATCCGTTCAAGGAGCGAAAATTGGATCATCCAACCACGTGAGTATCCGCATCTAGCTGTCCGAGCACACGCCTTTCTACAGCTTCCCTATTCTTCCACCCCTGCAGTGATGGCGAAACGTTAACGCATTTGCTAAAGGCTTCCCTCGGCACCGGAATTCTGGCGATGCCGGTCGCGTTCAGTTACGCCGGTCTGGCCGGCGGTATCCTTGCGACCGTCTTCACCGCCTTCATCTGTACGCACTGTGCGTACGTGCTGGTCAAGTGCGGCCACACGCTCTACCGTCGCACGCACCGGACAGCGATGAGTTTCTCCGAGATTGCCGAGGTGGCGTTCGAGAACGGACCGGCGTGGGGTCGCCGGTGGGGTATGCCAACGTCGTACTGCATCCGCTACGGGCTGTTCATCACCTACTTCGGTACGTGCGCCGTGTACACCGTCATCATTGCGACCAATTTCCAGCAGGTGATCGAACATTACTACGGCAGTCCGTTGAATTTGCGCGTCATGATTGCGTTGCTGCTCGTGCCACTGATTCTGCTGTCGTGGGTACCGAACCTGAAGTACCTGGCACCGGTGTCGATGGTGGCAAACGTGTTCATGGGCATCGGGTTGGGCATTACCTTCTACTATCTCGTCACGGACATGCCGGAGATCAGCGAGCGTCCACTGTTCCTGCCGGTGATGCAGTGGCCCGCGTTCTTTGCGATCGTCATCTTCGCGATGGAAGCGATCGGTGTGGTTATGCCGCTGGAGAACCAGATGAAGACGCCCCAGAACTTTATCGGCATCTGCGGTGTGCTGAACCAGGGTATGGCCGGTGTGACGCTGATCTACATTCTGCTCGGTTTTCTTGGCTACGTGAAGTACGGCGATGAGGCACTGGGTAGCATCACGCTCAATCTGCCCATCGAGGAGATGTAAGTGCCGGTGCCATCTATTCCGCGAGGATTTTTTGTTTGCACAGAGAAAGCTTACACGATCGAATCGTTTCTCTTCCATTCCCAACCCTCATCATGTAGCCCTGCTCAAGCCGTCAAGATCCTAATCGCCCTGGCGGTGTACTGCACGTTCGGACTGCAGTTCTACGTTTGCCTCGACATTGGCTGGGTCGCAATCAAGGATCGGTTCACCAAGCGACCGAAGCTGGTGGAGTACGTGATGCGCACCATTCTCGTCACAGCCGCGGTGCTGCTTGCCGTCGCCGTCCCGACCATCGGACCCTTCATTGGGCTGATCGGTGCATTCTGCTTCTCGATCCTCGGGCTGCTCATTCCAATCGTGATCGAGATGGTCACGTACTGGGAGGAAGGCTTCGGACCGTGCAACTGGATCGTGTGGAAGAACGTGGTCGTCTTTGCGTTCGGCATCATCGCACTCGTGTTCGGCTCCAAGAGCTCCATCCAGGATATTCTTGCCCTGTACGCTTAGACCGGGCCCGCTTGGTCGGTTGGGTCACGCAGGAGTGGAGAATTGAAAGGGAGTTGGTGGCAACAAGCGACCACACAGCAAACATCAAGCAATCAGTAAGCCGACAGCAAAACAAATTACTTCTTTGGACGCATCCCAGGTGGAGCCATTTGCCGATTTCAGTGGAAACTGACTGTCTTTCTTCGATTGCTTACTTCTACAACGACAACCTTATTGGGGGCTATGATTCGGTTCTTTTGCTAACTTTCAATTGTTCGGGTTTCTAGTAGCCGCGCACGTTTTTTTTTGTGCGCCAAGCGTAAATCACAACAAAAACACAACAGGAACCAGCAAAACAAAAATTATGTACCCCGGAAGTTGTTATAGTGCTGGACCATCATCACCAACACACACAAACACACACTCAAGTGCCTCATATAGTAGGAGCAACAAGTGATATTGTGTAGTAGAAACAACAGCAACAACGTTTTATCTGCACAGCGCGTTGTTTTCATTATTTTTTTGTTTTTCTTTTATTCAAAATCCCAACATGGTGTATATGGGGTGGCGGCGTGCAGCCGTGTACGTGTTTTTCCATAATTTTGTTCGAAAAAAGATGCATGGAACCTACACGGCGCGATGTAAGCAAAACAGCATTTTGGACACGTTATACAGCCGTGATTGGAGCGTAAGCTCCCTTCTCAGGGATGAAGAGTGAGCATTTTTCATACACACCCAACAGAAAACCTCCGGAAAAAAACAAAAAAAAACTACGGTATACAACGAACTCAATGGGTCAAATGGGTTTGGTTTACGCCGCTGCCATGTGTTGCCTTTATCAACCTCTCATGTGGGTTGTGTTTTTGTAGCGTAGCGTATGTGTGTTTTTTCATGTTTGATTTTGAATAAGTGAAGCCTATTTTGAGCCACTGGCCAATCAGTTTGCTAGACTGCACGATTTAACAAACAAAAAAAGCAAAAACATCAACAGACACACAAAGCCTGCCCGACGATAGGACTGACCAAAAGCTTATCTCGTGCAGACGAAACTTGTTCCGGTTTGGAAGCGATTCTTTTTATAAAAGAATCGTTCTATCGGTGGTACGGTGTGGTGCCTCACAAATCCGATCACATATTCATCCAAATACCACAATGATTGGATTATTTTTGGCAAGTAGCATTTTCTTTTCCATTGCGTCGTCACAAAAAAACGGCATATCTTTAAAGACGCTCAAAATCGGTAATTTTTGTAACTTAAATTGCGATCATCGCTCTTGAGGATCGGTACAACTCGCATTCACTAAGACAAAAGTCAAACTGAACGCTAGACGAAGCGTTTCTGTTGTCTTCTGTCAATAAATTGGTGAATGTAATGAGCTAGTTGTCGAAGTTTTACTTTTGTGTTTATATTATTTTGTTTTTTTTTTCATTTCTTCATTCCCATAATTATTGTCATTATTCAGTAATCATTTTCCCTCATTCATCCCTGTATTAGTGTTAGTAACTATTGGAAACCAGACAAGCAGCGACAGGAAATACACAGTTTCGGTGCCCCCGGATATTTGGTGGCACGTTAATAATTAGTTTGTAGGCAAAGTGAAAATTCACAAAACAAGCAAAGCAACAAACTTAATAGAAAAATGTGTAGGGCCACCGGTACAGTGCACAGTTACTGATTGCAAAATGGTTCCGTTTTCATACAAACACGAACCGCAGCGATTGTTAAATGATCACTGTATACTAACTAGTTTGCCCTGTAGTTCCCGACCCCATTCCTATAATGAATATCCTTATCGCTTAATCATTTTTGTTTTCATGTCCCAACTGTCCCGCATACATTCTAGTGATGTAAGGAAAAATATTGGACTTATACTGTAAGCATCGATATATTGGATTTCCGTGCCACCGTGGTAGGGAAGCGGTGGCACCTTGAGAGTAACATTGATTGTAACAACCGAAACGGATAATTGTAACGAAATAAAACGAGAAAAAAACATACATGAAATGAAGAAAACAAAAACATTACTAACCTGATTTTTTTCCCCGTACCTGGTTCGATGACGACAAACACGACGACGACGATGACTACTCTAATTATCTTTGTGAGAACTAATTTAATTTATTCACACATTTCGGACAACTTGCCTTCTCGCAAACGCACGAGAGACACAATTTCATTGCAATATACGCTATTCGCCTTCACTGTAAACCACGGCTTACTAGATACTAAACAAACAAAAAATATAACGGTAACAAAGGCATCGGCTTTCCGATTCCAAGCGTGATAGAAGAAGTAAATAACTCGAAAATAAGCACCGGCCAAAAACAGCAACTGCTACTGCCTCCTGGAAATCTACCTTGCACAATTCCCTGATGTTCTGTCAGCTTTGTTTTTCACATAATTTTGATTGTAGATAGTAGGTTAAGTTTGGCCATCATCCGTGGCCCAGGCTTGGGGTGGGACCTTCAATCTTGGAACCGTTTCATGGACGACATCACGTCCGCCCGTCCGAAATCTCGCAGATCTTCCATCGTGTCTTCCGAGTCCTGTTCGATGGCCTCCAGTTTCTGGTGTTTGAAACGCAGCTCAAAAACTTGCGTAATGGCTTCGCGGAAGCAAAGGAAATTGTAATCGATCACACCCTGCCGGGAGAAACTTTCCTCGCGGATGATGCACACAAGTGCCAGGAATTTGTTCACCTCCCGCAGGTACAACACAGTGCTGTTGTTCATTTTGATAATGCTCGAGCTCTGGTTGTCGAACGCGGGTACGTCCGGATTGTCCCGGGAGCTGTAAACAAAATGGTGTGCAAGTGAGTCCAACATTCCCACCGAGTGCTTGAAGGCTATGGCTACACTCACCCATAGATGCAGGAAAGATCAATTACCACATCGATCATATCACAGCACAGTTCGTAGCTCTGCATATCGACCGGTGTCGCGTCGGTTGCAATGTAGATCTTGGACACTACATCAAACAGGAACGCTTTCTCAATGCCGGAATTGTGAATGAACAGGTTCAACAAGTTTTCCAACGCAGCCAGCTGTGGGATCAGCTTCTGCACCACCTTAGAGAACGCCTCAAATATCGAGTGATCGTAGATCGACGTTAGGTGAAAGTTCAAATGAACACCCTCCAACCCGGCATCGGCCAGATCGTCCGTCGCGCGGGAATGAATGTCCCGCTGGGATTCCATCTTGAAATCGTCGCTCACACCGTCCACTTTGTGGATAAATACTTCGAACTTGATGCGCGGATTGACCTTGTATGCTTTGGTGACGGTTTGATTCAATTTCGTCAGTGCTTCCACGTAATCGTCCTGCGCATCGATCACGAATACGAGCGCCCCGCAGCCGCCGAATATCATGTCTGAGTCGAACGTCGGATCGAAGAAATCGATCTGCCCCGGAAAGTCCCAGATCTGAAACTGCACGAAGCTGTTGTTGTTGATGTCGTCCTTGACGATTTTGTTTGTCGATTCGAGGAAGAGCGTTTCATTTGGGGACATCTTGTGGAAGACCACCTTCTGGATGGAGCTCTTGCCGGAACGTCGCAGTCCCATCAGCAGTATCCTGGGCTTGTCGTCTGACGCCCGATTGCCGTCACTCTCGTGTTCAAAGTCTCCGTACCCAAAGTCCTTCGGGAACGATCCCACCTGTTCCTCCTCGTCTTGATAACTCTATGAATGAGAGTGTTATCAAATTAGCAGAAGTAGAATCCTCGTTCGGCTTCAAATGGCTTACCATTTTCAACTAAAACAACTTTAAAAGCAACCTTTAAAACACACACTCAATCGAAACAAAAGCAACAAAACACTAAACACCAATTACGTCGCGAAATCCTGCGATCGCGTTTCACTTCCCCTGTTTCACGCAGGGGACAGTACGGTTTGACACTTTCGTGGGTTTTTTCGTTCGAGAAAAGGTCAGGGGGTAAAACAATAATTACAACGAACACAGGAAACCGATTAATTTTAGTTCACTTTATTTTACTGAGTTAAATATTGTACGCAATCCCGCATACGGTGCGCCCTTATCATAACATTGTTTTCTTTTTGCTCGTGCTGTCAAAGCAGCATTTCGTTTAAATGTTCGAGTCCGAAACTTCATAAGCTTGGACTCGAGAACCCAACGCAGCATTGCATTTGTTTTCATTTGTTTAATTCATTATGAATTTGCAACATATCTGGACCACGGTAATAGAGGATCATTTTGTGAAGCTACTGGTGCATCATGGATGCTCTCTGCAATCCTTTTTTCCACCAGGGCATGCAGTTATGAGCTAGGGTTATGACGACGTGAACTACATGTTCTAGAAAATTCTAGAACATTTATGTTATCTATGCAAATTTAATTCAAAATGTTTAGTTACTGTACTATTATTTTCATTTTCGAACATTCGATTTGAAACCTAAAAGAAGTTTTTTGTAGGGTTAAATCAATTACGTTTGTTCAACCAGCGTGAAACATAACGCGTCAACATTACACAATGGGGTTGCCCCTTCACAATTCCAACGGCGTTTGAGGTTATAGTTTTTATGGGTAACATTGTTCTAGTTTCAAGCTTTTTTGCATTAGGTAGACTATATAAAAGTTCGATGCAGTGACACTTCTCTACTTCAGTTGAAACACTTTTGCATACCGCAAGCAGTATGTTCAGTGCAAAATTTGTGATAACCGTTGTTGTTCTAACAACGCTTATGTCGTTTATTGCTGCTGTTCCTCAAGATGGGTACGTGAATCTACCGAAAAAATGTGTTTACTGTCGAGATTATATATAGTTTTGCATTTTTTTTTTGTTTAGAGAGGAAACAATCCGATTCGGAGATCTTGGAAACGGTAACGCACCTGCAACAATTGATCCAGTACCCAACAGTGGTGATCTAATGCAGGAGCACATACCCGATGATCTAGAGTTACCCACGGATTTACTTCTTTGAACTTATTCAATGTCATTTATATGGAAATTACTGTAGCTACCGCGAAAATTAGACAAACTATAATAAACCATTCGGATTTGGCTCATGGTTACAAGAAAGAGTAAACCGTACAATTGAATTCCGGCGCAGATGACAGTAAATTCCCAATTAACCAAAATGGCGCTCTTTTGTATGTGAGTCAAACAGTAGTCTGTTTGACAGTCAGACGAATTACAACTCAACACATAATTTAGCGGCACATTCTTTTGTCGCTTTTTTCTTGTAACTAATCTTTTCACAGTTTCTTCTATTAAGAGAAAACGAATACTAAACTTCCGTATACTCAATAACTTTACTTGAGTGATATCCAAATGCTCTTCTTTTGGTGTTTATTAGCGCTGTCAAATGATGGTGCATTTTGACAGTTGTTGTTTTTCGCTTCTTAGGTCGGTTATTGGGTGATCAGATTTAGTTTTTGTTTTCCCATTTTCCTAACCACACCGCTAGTGAAGAACAACGGGAGTTTTCGCGTGAAAAATTGTTCTGGGTTAGGGACAGGTTAAGGTAAAACCGACGGGAAGGGAGTTGTTATAAGTTTGGGAACAATTAGTGAAGAATCGAAAAGAACCCATCAGCGTACAGTGCGGGATTGTTTCGATCATTGTGCTAGCCGAAGTTGCTTGAGATTTCGACCAATTTTCTACCTCCCGCGTTGTTCAAGTGGTAAGTAGGCAATGTACGGTCCGTAGTCAAATTTGCATATTTACGAACGTTCCAGGAGCGATGTAAGTGAATCGTGAAAACAATTAATAGACTTGTTTGAACCCCTCCATGAGACGCGATGTCGATGACCTGATCTAACGCTTTCCACGCGTATTTCATTCCCGGCATAATTGCGTGCATTTTTACTCCAAAGTCCCCCCAACCGCTGAGATGAAGTCTGCAGCCATGCAATCGATCGATTTCACCAGCGGTTGCTGTCGCGAGAAGTTCGTTGTAAACAAAGAACCCAACCGCGGAAATCGTGCACGCAGCAGCTGTTTTACCAGCTTCTTCTCGCCCGTGTGGAGCTTGCATATGCTACCTTGTGGAGCTTGTATAGTATACGCTATGTCCACGGTGGGGGGGAGCATAGTTGAGGTAGTATTGGTGCTGCCGAGTCCGGCTTGTTTCCCCTCGAATGCGGCAACGCCAGACACAAAAAACGTATCACGCCATATCGTCGTACGATTGACCCATTCGTTCCCCATGCGTAAAGGGTTGTCCGGTCCAAGAAACAAGCCTACCAAGACCGGTCGAAGGCTCCACATCGCGGCACCATCATCGTACGATACTCGTTTGACTTCCGGGGGAAATTTTCAGGGTGTGCCGACTCGGCGAGTCCTGCTAAAGACGGTAGTGCTCTGCAGGTTGTGCGAACACGTGAATCAATAAAACCACCTCCTCCCGGTAGCAGTGGAAATCCTTCCGAAGGTCATCGATCTGTCCCAAAATATTCACTTCCTTAGCAGAAACGGCACTTGCGCATCTCGACAGTATTATGCGAAAGACGTATGCCCTGCCGGTATAGACGGGTTGGTGGCCGTGAATTGGACCGCGGTAGACACCTTTTGAATTGCTGATTTTACCGGTTAGTAAAGAGATGCGTGTCATGTTGAAAAAAAAACGGGCATCCGCCAACGCAAGGTGGGGAAAAGTACAATAAACTGCAAATTTTTCTGCAACTCAGCCGTGTCAGTGAGAAGGTGGAGGAGGAGGGGGGGGGGAGGGGGGGGGAGAATTGACTTACTGGGGACTAGCGACCGAGGTGGATTTTATATGGGCAATAATTCACGTGTATAATACACACAGTTGAAGAACCGTCAGTAGCACAAATACCCCATCCGATTATCTTAGTTGAACAAACCGCCGAAGCCGGTCTAAGAAGGCCTTGTGAAGTAAAAACTGTTCTTTTGAAACATACATTTTTCGTCTATTTGAATTTTTTTCCTCCAACCCGATTCATCGTGTGAGGATGATCGGTGGAAACGAAATGGTATCCAATGAAGAACGAACACGATGAAACTGCATGTGATGAACGAAGATGATGCAAAATGAATTTTCCTTCCTTCCCGATGTGGTGGTTGTACGTTTGTGCAGGAAATATCATGTCGAATCCTGCTTCATATGCATGCATACAAACTGTCGGTTGGAAGAAGCGAGCGGAAGTCGAAAAGCAGCCTTTTGCTATAACCCTCGTCGAAGTTGCATGTAGTGTGGAACAAAAGCAAAGCATGCTTCGATGATTCATGGGAAGGGACAAGAACGTTGAAAAGAGGGCGAATAAAGAACCAACGAATGGAATTGATCCACTCGTACCCTCGCAGTATTCGCTCGTAGATAGAAACCAAATCAAAATGAAATGTAGTCTGTCCTGGAGGTGTAGTACATATTCTAATGATATTCTAATGCTGGCACAATTCAACTTCATGACATGCTGGCTTGAACGCGTGTGCACGTGATGTTCTTCTCCTACGGTGTTCGAAGTTGTGCTTATCAGCTGCTAGAATGCCGTACCAGCGATGGAGTCCCATTTGTCAATATCGATACTTTCTAGAACGTCAATGAACGCCATCCATGGTCACAGTAAACACTGTTTTTAATGAAAGCATTTTAGGAAGACCGTGCCTGACCGAGCGCGTTCGCCAAAACCGGATCCGGTAACACAATTGTTTCATTCGTAACGTGGGCAGCATAAGCCGGTAGTATGCGCTCCTCCTCCCATCTTTCGATCACGCTAATCAGTTCTTTTCCAGTGTAGGGTTCCGCAATCCAAGAGTTGGGAAGGAAAACTGCGCAACGTTTGACGTCACTTGAGACAATCGTCTAAAACATTACATTACCCACGCTACGGTACGAATCAGGCGATCGGTTTGATGAAGGTCAACATGGGGAATCGAAAAGGATCAAACGTGAGATTAGATTAAAGCCCATAATACATTCCTCTTCCTCCTTCCGGACAAGATGCCACTTGGTTCGTGGTGGTTTGCATCGGTCGCGTCAGCGTTTCGTGCTCCGATAAGCAAACACAAGTAAACAGAAGGAGAAAAAAACGAAAACGGATTGCACATCCAGGCGCGAGAAGGCATACGCGCACGCTACCAATCATTCCCTTCATAGACAAAACCACTTTCGCTGACGCGCGCGCGCACCACCGACAATAACAACAAGCACAAGAGCTTACTTTGTGCCGCACGATCGCACCAACACATATCCATTTGTGCCTGTCGGCCGGATGGGTTGTGCGGGGATCGGTTTGTATGGTGGCAGAAAACCGGCAGCAAACTACGCCGCTATTTTTCACCACACAACATTAGAGGCAAACGCTTGTCTTGGAATCCCTTTCGGTGGCGATCGTGCCTTTATTGGCTAGCGTCAGAAGGGCACGTCTTGTTTTCTGTTTCGCACACACGTAATTTGGTGGCCGAGCAGAAGAGGAAGACTGCGCATGGTGTTAGAAAATAGTAACTGATAACTGATCCCCACAGGCATGATGTACTCATGCTCAATGTATTGTGTAGGCTGATAATGGGTAACTGATATCGTTATCTGCGCAGCTGGAATGGCATGACATGTGCTTTTCGAACAAGTCCACTAACTGATAAACTCCTGTAATCAGTTTCAATTTCGTTTCTCATTGCACCCGATACCGTCTTCTAATCTTACCTCCCAAAAACACATACACAAACACACATTCACTATGGATTTTGGAATCTAGGAACACGAAATATGCGGTGGGTTTATGCCAACACCTTCACACTGAACCACATTGTCGGTTTGACCTTCGTCCGTTCGTTGCTCGCCCGCCCCGTCGTTAATAGCCGTCGTGTTGACGTCGTACATCCCGCGGCCATTGCTAGCTTGTTTACGCGTAAAGTGGTCGTGCCCCCAAGGAAAGCATTTAACGCAAAATAACTCTCCCTTGCTCTCCTCTCTGCCGTCTCCGTCCCCGTTCCGGTGCGATAGGCTTGGTGTTTAGCTGACATTTAGATATACGTTCTCGGCACTCGGCACCCGGTCGCATGGGCGCCAACATTGTTGTTATTGTTGGATGATATAGAAAATATACATCGGGGGGTGGATGTCGAGGGTGGTCAGAAGTGAGGCGGAAGTCGGCACCCAATGGCACTTACGGTTTGTTGTTAGGAAAGAAACACTGTTGCTGCTGGAAAGTAGAAGCTCATTCATGATCCTCGTCACGTTTTAGATCATGACCAGCGCGATCGCGAAATATTCCGCGTTGTTTACATGTTTTGCAACCGGTGCAGCAGCTCGCCCGTTGTTTACGATATCATAACGAGTCTAGGAGGGTAGAGGATGAAATTGCGAATAAAGGGGATGCAAATACAAATACCACTGCTAATAATCACACAAACTGTTGGCATTGGTAGGTTAAGTAATTGCGCGTAAGTTATAACGTTCTTCTCGATCGTATTATTTTGATAGTTCGTTGGTGTTGTGTTGGTATATCATTTGTGCAGATGTTACATTTGTGCAGATGCAGATGTGGATACGATTGTTCACGTTAAATTATTTTCCTTTATTTCGTCTACCATTTCTTGCTTTCCTTATCTGGATCATACACCACGGCAAGAGCACCTCAAATAGGATCTTACAGATCCTGCCAACTTGCAAAGCGTTTGTGCAAGTTCTTCTTCATGGATCGTTTGTGTAACGGTAAACAAGCGTGCGAAATGAATACGTCGCACGATGTGCTTTTGCACTCATCACACTCGACATCAGGAACTTTACCAGTTTGTAAGTGACTGTGGTTACCAGTATTCTCAAGTGAAGTAGGAACCAGCACCACACACGTAGTTTCACCTCGAAATCAGTTATGTTGTCACGTGTAGTGGCACGTTGGTGGCACCTTGTGTAGGTGGGATGTGGTGGACCACGTTTGTTCTTCCGTTTTTTTTTCGCATCAAAACAACCGCTCGATTGCTGTGGTGGGAGACGTTGTTTTCGTTCCAATTCTCGTCCGGGTACGCATAAACAACGAGTTAGTCAGCCTTCCCTCCCCATCTGGTTGGGTTAGGAGTCTTTATGCCAAGTGGATTAGGAGCTGCATTTTAGCATGCATTAGGATCGAACGCGTGTGTTCTAGTTGATGGAATATATTACAAGAGAAAATAGGAGGCTAATTCCTTCGCTCGCGCGGTGGTGGTACGAACATCGTATTTAGCCTCGTACGTGCTGCGAAACGAGGTAGCATTGAAATTGAATTTTGTTCGCTACCGGAAGTATGTGTGTGTGCATGTTTTTGTTTTTTATCGTTTCTTTAATCGATAGGAAACACAAAGAACACCAGCCCCAGTGTGTGTCAAGCTCGGTTAATGAATAAATCTGAATACGATTCTAAACTAGCCAGCCACCAACCAGTCACACCGCTATCGCACACCGTCCCGAATTAGACGCAAAATGTGGCCAATTTGGAAAAGAAGAAACCGCTCACGCGGGAAGAAGTTGGTGACGAGAAATTGCGTATCACAAATTTTGCAAATCGTCAGTCACAGGAGGCGCCGAACGCGAAAGAAGAAGGGTGATAGAGGTGATGAACCGACCGCTCTATGACGAACTAGAGCCGATGAATGGGAGCTCTCCTTCCTACACACGACAACACGCGATAAACAAGGCAAGGCACCACCTTCCCCCAGGCTCGGTGCGTTTAATGGCCGATTTAAAGGCAGCAAAAAGCATGAAGCAATTGAGCTTATACGCACCAACACACACACACACACTGTTTGACCCGCTGCTTGACCGTGAGAAGAGGTTCGCATGTTATATCCGATGTGAATTTCGCAACAAGAAGTCGCTGCTTCCGACAAACGTATGCATGATGGTGGTGGTGGTTAGTGCGGGTATGTATGTTGTATGTTTGATAACCTTCAAAACCACCGTGTACCAAACACTTGCGATCACAAATGCGTCGAGGCGGAGTGAGGAGGGAGCTCTTGGCGATAGGAAAGATGGCCGACTGAGATACTTCTGGCAAACGTCCATCTGACAGGTGCGAGTAGATCGGAGTAGGGGCCGCTTTTTTTCTTTCACCTATTTTCCACCGGTTAGCTTGCTAGACGCACGTGCCTTGGAAAAATCCCCACAGTTGGCAAGTTGGATTGTGCCGTTAATAAGATTTTCTTCCCGATCATCCCCCGGATGACCTTGGTGGGTCCAATGGGTGGAAATTCCCAGAAAAGATACACACCAATGTTCTCAACCCTGTGTAGGGTTGGGGAGCCGGATCTGTGTATGTCTGTGTGCGTGCGTGTATCATATCGTATTTTTATTACTGTCCTCATACCTCTCCTCGTGATACTTTTCTTGCATACAACAGTAACACTGTACAGTGAGGTGGTTTACCGATTGTTTCGTCGTTCATCGGTCAATCACTTGTTGGTGCACGCTCGGTCCGGCTCCAATGCCAAGCTCACGTGGTGCACACGCGTTCTTCGGCCATCGTGTCAGGCGGATTTGCACGCGTTTGCGGGGTTTTTCAAATGAGCTGCAAATGGTTTAAATCCATACCGACGAAGTGAATTCAATGTACGAAGTATGAGAACCTACACACTGCGAGCGAGAGTTTGGCAGGTGTGGGGATTGTTTTCAGTCTGAAAGTGACTACATGCCAGCGGAGAGGGTGTGAAGGAAAGCATGCTAACAATGCAGTGTTGTCAACAACCACCCTTCGGCATCGTTTCCGCTTGCCGGATCGGATCACACGCCTTAGGACATGATGTAAGGCTTCCCCAAACTGTGGACAAGCGTTTATTTGTTTGCCGGTTTAGTGGGACACTGCCAAGAAGTAGTTCGATCGCCTATATTTGGACCACAGGTAGTGCGGCTTGCAGTGCTATGTTTTATTGATATGTCTGCAAATAAAATGGACCCATGGAACCAGATGGTGAACCAAGTCCATTCGAAAACTATTGTCCACGCTTCAGCAAACCCGATCACTTCATGTTTCACGCCGTAATCATTCTACAATGCGCAACATTTATTTATTTTTCCGCTTCACACTCAATCCAACTCTATAAAACGCGTTACTTACAGAGAAGCGATAATATCCACTTGTAATCCTCTCCAAACCCGAGAGCTGAGGTGACGTCGCCCATGACGTGACGGTGGAGATGATTTCTTGTCGTGCGTGGTGTACTCAACCATTCCGCGTAATTACGCGAAAAATTATCGCTATCGGTGAAGATTTTTACGGGGTGCGATCGTACACTTGTGGGGGTAAAAGGGGGAGGGGAGGGGGAGACCTCATGAAGCGTATTCTTATAACGATGTGTGTGTGTGTGCGTGTATCGTCTTCTAAAGTCGGACAATACATTCACACCGATGCAACACATGCCTCCTCCCTCCTCCCTCTAATCTTGTGTACATAAACGTAGAGTGAAACCCACCACACACAGACACCGACACTGGCAATTGCTTTCTGATGGATGATGATGGTGGGGATATGCTTCTAGGAGACACTACGACACGGACAGAAAGCAACCTCCGTTTACAGCTCGTGGTGTTCTCTGTGGCTGCGGTTTCATTCATTCGCAGAACGATCGTTAACCGCTACGGAAGTGTCGGCGGTTTTTATCATCGTCTCTCCAACAACCCTTGGGGGGGAGAGAATAGGATAAGTTTTGTGTTCCTGGTCGCTTAGATCGACGGTGAAAAAATAATCAACGAAATTATTGTGCCCAAATAATCAAACATTTAAGCTTGTCTGCCAAAATGTGAACTACTTCTCACAGTTGGCTACTCGGACAAGAAAGGTTACTTTGATAACCGTTCAACTAACTGCAAGTTAAAAGTGAAAGACAACAAGTCGTCGTAGTTGGCGGTGGATGTGGTTAGAAAACAGACAGCAAGGTAATAGAGCCACGAGCGACGAGAGTCGCTGTCTCGAAGCAGTGCATAAGCGCGTGTGTGTGTGTGTATGTGTTGGTGCGAACAGCCCAAAATCAAAACAAAACTCTAGCAGCAGAAACAGGTTCCACTGGCGTCGTTTTGAACGCGTTTTGACATCGTAGGGAGGATTCTGGTCTGGCACAGGCCATCGAACAAAGAACGGTGCAGGTACGGTAAAACCACAGTGGAGTCGCGTGTGCAAAGTAATCATCGGGAAAGAGTGCCTGCTGTGTCAATCAGTACTGTGTAATGATCAAGTACGCTTTGCTATTTTGTGCTGTGGTACTCCTCATCGTGGTCGTGTAAACTAGAGACAGGGAAACACAAGTAGACCGCAGGTGAGAAACGTTTCGCTAAATTAAGCTGTTGTTTGATAAATGTAGTAAAAATCAATTATATATCAGATATTGGTTATCCGAAGCCGATACAAACAATCCCCTCCCAGAAAGTAAAACACGGTAGAAACAGCCCACCCCCCTGCCCCTCCCAACACTCCACTCCCATCTGACACTGACACGAATGGAAAATGCGGCCAGGATCGCGGTCATAGAAAACAACACGGAAACTATTTTTGTCCTTGGCAGAAGATGACGGTTTTTGTTTTCGCCGTCTAATTTCTCTGTCATCTGCGTGAGATTTGTTTTTTTTTATTGTGCTCGCTCCTGTGGCGAAGAAGCTAGTTTTGCGATATGAAGATCAGTTTTTATATCCCGAGAAACCATGTCGTGTTGTATGCCCGTGTTGACTGGTTTTGTTGGGACATTGGCCAAAAATAGATTCATTACTCAATCACTCTCCCGTCACATGGACACACAGCGTCGCTTTTCGTAGTACCGATGGAGCGAATCATAACGGAGTGGCACGTGAGATGTCCTCAATATGTATTTAGGTGATATCGTTTTTTTTAAATATCGCTACGGACACTTACAACCGGCAGAATTTTCTCGGTACGGTGATTTCGCTTGGGTCAGTAGAAATAACCAGCTGTTCCAGGGTCATCGGTTCATCGGTCGGCAATCAGACAACAAGTTCTGGATTCTCCTCCAACAGAGCTCAATCAATTAGCCATTAATGGACTCCCGGTTCTGAAACAGTCTTCAGTGGAATATACACACACACACATACATTAGTGAGACAACTGTATGCAATCTACGTTTTGACGTAATGGTGGTTCTCCGTGCAAATACTCTATCGCGCAATCAAACAGCTGCATGGAACGCTGCGAGCTTGCGACGCGCGAGAAGTCCAAAGGTCGTCGTTCGTTCCCTTGCAAATACTTCTGGAAAACCACTCATCATCATTAGCGCAAGCAAGCACGAAGTAGAGAGCGAAAGCGAGACAGAGTGAGGGCTGGGACGCGACTTGCTTGCTGCACTCCGTTCGAAACGCCGCTACGCAAGAAGCCGGTCGCGATGTCGATTCGCTGTCAGCTGATCGCGTGAGCCGCCGTTTGCCGCTCAGCCGTTGACCCACATCCCACCAGAAACACGCCACTTTTTGAACACTGAAAAGAAAACCAGTTTATTTTCGGTAGTTGTGGCCATTAAAAAAAATGTTATCCTCTGTCTCCAAGTACTACCTTCCCGTGAGAGCACCACGGTAAATGTTTTAAATCAATCACACATGGCTGGCATGGCTGGAGGAGGGGAGGTCAGTAAATCGCAAGTTTGCAACAGAAATGTTTCCGCCAACAATAATGCCATGTGCAAAACACAAATACAAAACTGTCCATTCCTCTGCAACGAAAGCAATGGTTTGTAAGAGGCAGACCGAGCAAATGCCTTTTTGCTATGCATGATTATTAGTGCCTGCGGTCGCCGCAGCGCTCCACTACTGCTGCTCCAACCTCGCCGTGTGTGCCACTTCATTCTTTGCTGGAAAGGTAAAAATGACCATACGCACACACCGCAGCACACCGTTTGGGGTTAAAAGGCTGCAATAGCCGCCTTTCATTGTCGAAGGTCTTGGGTTTCACTTTTCATGATGTAATTAAGCGTTGGCGCAGGGCAAGTGCATGCAAACCTATCTAAGCCGCCATTACAGAGACCGCACAGGAGACAAAGAAAGGTAAAGTGTACGTCGCCGTGATCGTGATAAAGGATTTCGATCTAATGGTTGGGCTTTTTGCATCATTGTCGATCGTTGACGATCTCCGCTGGAATAGTACACATAGCTAATTCCATCCACTGATGTGTGGATAGCAGCAGCAGTGCGTCGATCACGACACGATCACGCTATCATCTCCTTCCGACACAAGCGTTTGCAATCAATTTCAATTTTGTCCTCACCGCGCGTCATCAAGTGACCGCTGTTTTGCATATTGTTTTTTTTTGTTTTGTTTGCACACAATCCACACAATAAAGTGGCATCATGCGGGGTGGCAAATAATCTTACCAACACCAACGTTTTAACGACATAAAAAGGGTGCTCCGAGGGCGAGAATCATCATCATGTACTGTACTTGACTTTAGAAGAGGACGTACCAATAGACGTCATACAAATGGTTGTGTGCACTGCAATGTAAGGAAAGCGAGTGTGTGAATCATCAAACAGCTACCCGTGAGGGTGAATAAACGTGGTTTGTTTCCAACCAACCAATCAGCCGGATTGTCGCCGACAGCGGGCGACAGGTGATAGACACACGTTCTAGGGGAAAGCAAAAAGTATCTTCTCGATTGTACAACCGGCCACTGGCACGCTCCAACTTTTAACTTACTTTTCAAGTAATCCTTTTACCATCATGCATCGCAATGGACGTCATCGTTTCATGTGTTTCGCATACTTGGGGCGCTCTCTCATGTAACAATATTGATTAAACGGGTGCGACTACACAACAAACACTTTGCTTCGTTTCATGATATTTTTTGGCATGCCAAGTCCGGCTGAGCAAAGGTTAAAGTACACTTGTGGCCGTTGCCGATAGCGGTTGTGTTATCGATTAACAGCTCATCCTGCTGCTGCGGCCGGGGGGAGTTGTTAAATGGAGCATGTAGATTGCTTGGACGCGCTGCCGTCTTTTATCTAATCTATGCTAGGGCCACATCGCACGCGATTCGATTTGTTTTTCATCATCATTGTTCTGTTTCTTTCCGTGTACTTCTCTTTCAGATAGCGCACAACGTGTTCTCATCCATCGAACGCACTAACGCACAGGCAGGCATTTGCTTAGTGAGGAAGAGGAAGTAAGCCAAAGTTAGCGTTCAGTCCTACAGTGCAGTTCCTTACCCAGTAAACAGCGAACAGTGGGGGTAGCAAGATGAATAGCATAGTTAATTTGTTCAGTAACTTTAAGGAGTTCTACAGCGAGATCAACGGGGCCACGCTGACCGGTGCGATCGATGTGGTGGTGGTGGAGCAGCCAGATGGATCGTACATGAGTTCACCGTTCCACGTGCGCTTCGGCAAACTCGGAGTGCTTCGGAGCCGCGAGAAGGTGGTCGACATCGAGGTGAACGGTGAGCCGGTCGATCTGCAGATGAAACTCGGTGAGTCGGGCGAAGCGTTCTTCGTAGAAGAATGCGCCGAAGATGATAGTGAGGTACCGGCACACATGGCCACCTCGCCCATACCGAGCCACTCCTACCTAAGCAACTACGAGGAGACGGTACAGCGCACCGAATGCCCCGGTGGGGAGGCATTGGAAGGTGGTGCGGACGGGGTACGTGTCTCCACTACCACTGTCACCGTGGGGCCTACGAGTGAGGTGGGCGAAGGAGGTGGTGGTGCTGCTGCCGTCATGGTGATGTCGTCCGTCGCACCGCGCGATAGTGATGATGTCGTGGAGGAGGAGATTCTACCCCGGTTACGGCGCAATTCGGTCGATCTGTCGAACGAGAATGCAGAGATTGAGCGGGCAAAGTTTGAAAACCAAAGATCCGAGTACAGCCACCGACGGCACACGGACAACCTTACCAACAGGCCGGACCTGTCGCTGACGAAGAAGGAGTACACGACGCAGAAACTGCGTCAGGAGCTGAATGCCGCCGCCGAGGCCGCTGAGCAGGAACAGATCTTCCACATGGAGGGTCTGGACGATGGACCGGCACCGCTGGAGGGTACAACGACTGACTGGAAGAACAGTACCCCACTGCCGGCACCGGCAATCGGTGCAGGTGACCAGCAGTTGATCGAGGATAAGCACTTCAAACCGATCGATGCACAACCGACCACCGAGGGAGGCCCAGGTGGCCAAGCGACGGAAGTGGTGCCGGCCCTATTGACGACGGCGCAACAACAAGCCACCGGTGACGGTGGAGCTGATTCGAAGTCGAAAAAGAAGCGCAGGAAGAAGTCGCTGATGAAGAAGAAAAACACGCAGCGCAAAAACTCTGCCAGCAGTAGCTCAGGTGCCGGCTCCAATCATTCCGATCCGAACGAGGGTACGGAAACGGATAGTCTGACGGCGTCGCAGGTGACCGTTTCGTCCACGAGCGGTGGTAGCTCGTTGCCGAAGGAAGACACGACGGTGGATGGAGTAGACCAGCAGGTACCGGATGTGACGGCCAGTTGTGGCAACGGCAGCAGCAGTCCGGCGAAAAAGCCGAACGACAGCAGCGACAGTCCTGTGCTTGGAGGATCTGCTATGACTTCCAGCCATCATGCCGATCTCGACATTCACTTCTTCAGTGACACGGACATCGGGACGGGTGTGAGTCCCCAGCAGTCGCGTCCTTCCACGCCGATTCAAAGCGACACCGAGTTCGAGATGTCGCTGCGTGAGAAACCGCTCACGGAGGAGGAACGACTGATGTACCGCAACTCGTGGAATTGGGGCGAACTTCCGACGCATGTGGAACCGAAGGTGGGCGATGTGGAGGGTGGAAAGCAAGCGCAGCACAACTCCATGCTGACCGGGTTAATGAGCTTAATGAAATATAATAATAAAAAGAAGCGCCAGAGCGTGCCGGACGGGATGTATCTGTCGGATCTGGACAAGCTGAACGAACCGGAAATCGCACAGCTGTACTTTCCATCATTTACGAAGCTAAAGCAGCAGCAGCAGCAACATCAGGACCGGGGTCAGCGAGAAGGTAGCGGAGGCAGTGGTGACGATGAGGACCGTGAGAGTGGTAATGGAACGTCGATTCCACAAAGTCCCACCTCGATGGAGGAGGGTCCGGGTGGTAAGGGGATGGATTCCGATTTCGATGACCGGGATCACCCGCTGCGTGTGGTTGGTCCGAAGACACCCACCGATCGATCGATCGAATCATTTGCACTGTCGCTCTGTGGTGGGTTGGCCGGTGATTCGGAGGGTCCTTCCGATGAGGAGTTCGAGCGTCATCGGTTGCAGTACGCGAACGTGTTAGCCGATCCGAGTGTGTTCAAGTCACCGGGTCTGGTCGTACGCATCAACGGCAAGTATTACAGCTGGGACGTAGCCTGCCCGCAGGTAATGACGATCCTAGCCTTCCAGTGTGGGCTACCGAACAATCTGCTGGCCAGTGCGAAGCAAATCTCCTCCGCAAATGACCGCTCAGCCGTTTTGGACGATTCCATCAAGAAGACAGAACTGCAGCAACCGCAGCAGGAGGACCAGCAAGAACGACAACAACAAGCCCAACAACCTCAAGCTAACGCCGGCGGGCGCTGGTGGTACTGGCGTCGTTCGAACGAATCAAAACCAGCCTCAGCGACTGGTGCTCCACAGACTCCGACCACTCCGACGGCGGCGGATGTTTCCACCGGCGATGGTCCGGACGGGAGTAAGACTTCGGCTGCGGTGGGAACGCAAACTTCTCGCTCCAACTCTCCGGACGATGAAAGCCCCGACGGTGGTATGGACGCAACCGTACCAACGTACAAAAACGCTTCGAAAACGGAGGACGGTTACAACGGTTCGCTCTCGTCCGAGGACTCCGAGCTAGTGATGGATAAATCGCTACCGTCCGGAGGAGGTGGAGGAGCAGAAGCCGGTTCGCTCATGGACAGCGAGAAGGGGCTGTATTTGCTGAGCTGTGGGGAGAAGTATCGCAAGACGCTTCGCCTTTCTTCGGAACGAATCCGGGAGCTGAACTTACAGGACGGGATGAACGAGATTGAGTTCAGCGTGACGACCGCCTACCAGGGTACGACGCGTTGTAAGTGCTATCTGTTTAAATGGAAGCATAACGACAAGGTGGTCATCTCCGACATCGACGGAACGATTACCAAGTAAGTACATTTGAAAGGGAGAACGAAAACACGCAAGCACCCGCACCGCATAGGCTGTTGCTTTATGAATGCGTTTCATTGCAGGTCGGACGTTCTGGGGCACATTTTGCCGATGGTGGGCAAATCGTGGGACCAGATCGGTGTTGCCCAGCTCTTCACGAAGATCGAGGAGAATGGGTACAAAATGCTGTATCTTTCGGCTCGTGCCATAGGCCAGGCGAAGACAACCCGCGGCTATCTGCAGTCGATTCGGCAGGGTGACGTGAAGCTGCCGGACGGTCCGCTACTTCTCAATCCGACCTCCCTCATGTCGGCGTTCCATCGGGAGGTGATCGAGAAAAAGCCGGAACAGTTCAAGATTGCCTGCCTGAATGACATTCGCGACCTATTTCCGGAGCGTAATCCATTCTACGCCGGATACGGCAACAGGATCAACGTGAGTAGTGCAGGGCCGCAGAACGAGAGTTGCGAGTTTTTACTTAAATTCGATCGCGATACCATTTATTGTAGGATGTTTGGGCGTACCGGGCTGTTGGTATTCCGACATCGAGAATCTTCACCATCAACCCGAAGGGTGAACTGAAGCACGAGCTGACGCAAACATTCCAATCCACGTGAGTAGCTCTTTTATGTCATGCCCCTTTTCCGGGACATATAATGTTCTTATCGGCTCACTCATTCCGTACCCACTCTGGATCAAAAACACAAGCACTACACAAACCACACACGCACATACACGACACGAGACCGTTAATAGCCAGTTTTGTGAAAAGTTGTATATGTGTTCGCTGAATAGTGGCGGTGGAAATTAACGTAAAATAGCATAGATAGAGCAAGCGTATGTTGGCCGCCATCTTTTCATGTTGCATCAGCTCCGAGCACATACATCTAATTTTTGCTTCATCAGGTGGTTCGAGTGCTACGCATTGGCTGCTGGGGATTCGAATAACCTAATTAATAGTTCACAAAATCAAGCAATGGAAGTAGCACGGAAACTAAATTGTATATACACGCGTATATTACTACCACTACTACACATCATCCCATCATTTAGACATACGATTGCTATGGTGATTGAAATGTAGAAAAACTGGTTGCTAAGTTGGTACGAGTATTCGAAGATGGAGAAGATTTTTATTCTGCACGTTATGGGTTACTTATGTTAGTTTTTTGTTTCTTTTTTATTTTCTCATTTAATGATCTTCAACCTCCAACCAACGATTACCATCGACTTAAACAAAAAACACCCTTCATGTTTCTGCTGCTCAACGTGAATGTGTGCGCACAACTTGCTTTTGTTTTTTGTTGCGTTGTTGAAATTGCAACCGTGTATATGTATATATATATTTGCGCCCTTAAACCATGAAACATTAGATATGCCGGCCAGGTTCTGGTAGTGAACGATTTTTTCCCACCGATCGAGCCCGTGTCTCCGGAGTCTGAGTTTTCAGACTACGATGAGGACGACGACGACTATGACGAGGAAGAGGACGACGAGAACGAGCCTTTGCAGTTTCCGATCGAAACGAGTGGCGACGAGCAGCATCCGCCATCCGCCACCCCACAACAGCGTCAGCAACAGATTCCGAAGATTAAAATCAAACACTCCCCGAAATCGGGTTTCGCGGATTATCGCTCAGCGGGTGTGAATCACATACTATAGCTCTCTGACGCCCGCTCTCTGTAGCAGCAATCTTTTTCCCTGCTTTTTTACTTTGTACGTATTTTTGCCTCTCTACACGATGTGCCATCCAAACGACGGTGCCGGGCTTGATGATTAAAGGACTTCGTCCTCCGTCTGTCCCGAAAAAAAGGCGATTAGAGGCTATCGCAACGCTAGTCTAAGTGATCTCTCACTCTAAATCAGGCAGATCAACAGATCTGTTATTCGCATTGTACAAAGAAATATAAAAGTTATAAAAGTGCCAGCCTCAACGGATTCGATGCCGGGGTAAGCATTGTTACGACGATCGGCGAGCTTAAAACGATGGTGGTGCTCTAACCAAACTATCTGTAACTATCATGCATACGCCAGGACATGCTTCATCACATGCTGCCTAATGTGATCTTGCTACTACTGCCACTCATACTATCTCATCTTCATACCTGATGCGCTCTCTCTGTCTGTCCCTTCATATCTGATCAATTCCTGGGTTCTGGTCAAATAGGATGATTAAAATTTTGGCAATATTACACACAGAGTGTTAGCGAAAGAACCGGAAAATCTCTATATCGACCAACGACCTGAGGCAACTTCATTGTCATATTATGCTTCTCGTGTTGTAACTCCTGGTGATTGCAAACATTTATGTTAAGGTGCTTCATTGCGTGTTGTTTGTCGTATGTTGGTTTCCGAACTATTGCTGATGCGATTGCATTAACAAAGGCAAACACCCACTGCAACTAACAAACAAGGCAGAACGTGATGATTAACATTGTTTCCATATAATTTTGGTTTGGTTTAGTGACGTTAAAATTAATCAAACTGCAATCTTTTGTTCCTTTTTCGGCTCAAAAACAGCTACGCCAACATGGCCTACATCGTGGATCAGCTGTACCCGCCAATCAAGCACATCGAGGAGGAGGACAACGAGTACACCAGCTTCAACTATTGGCGCGAACCGGTGCCGGAAATTGACTTCAATGCGTGCGACATATCCGGCTCGTCGTCCAGTGCGCCGTTGCTGTCGTCCTCCGCGTCCGGTTCCGGTAAGATAACGCCGACGGCAACTCTAATTCAACAGGCCCTGCCAACCATTCCCGAGAACTGAGGGCGCTGTACCCGGCGCACGAATGAACAAAGCAAAAGGAAACCAAATCATTTAATCAATAGTTATTGGCAGCGGGACGTTGGCGTTCTGCGTTCGGTGTCCGGTGTCGTACAGCATCCGCTAAATCCCCTACAAGAAAGACGGCTAGATTTCTAAATAGCATAACTCAGTTAGCATACTACAAGTACCACGTCAACCGAAATGAACAAAATGCTAAGCTAAGAAACGTACGTACGTTCGTAAACGATAATAATAATAATAATCCTATTCATTCATGCTAAAACTGTAAGCTTCAACAAGTGCTTTGGAAGCGGGCGGAAGAGGGAGATCGTATTGCTTCCAATGTGGCGTTAAGTTCGCAGTTTTTTTTTTAGTTGCTGTTAGAAGTGTATTTGGTGGTGCTACAGGCGCCAGTTAAATCGACAACCTGCCTCCAGTGAGGGTGTTAGTCTTTAGGAAGGCGGAAAGCAGAACTAAACTTGTGCATGCAAAGCATCAGAAAAAGAAGAAACGAAAGACATACAGTTCGCAAAAAAAGGGTGCTCGCATTGTGCGAAGCAACCGGAAACGCTATGCACGTGTTAGCTGTGATTGTGTTAGACAGGAAGCTCGTATCGTACAGCTTTTCCTGTACTCCAATACTGGCCTGCACGTCGCCCTAGCTGCCGGGTGCAACGAACAGGACTTTAATTTAAACACCACTATCGTACTCACCGTTCAGCGAAACGTGAAGTGACACAGGAAGGTGGCAGAAGGGTAGCCTAGAAAGAAGAAAGCCAATTGAGTAGCTGGGCCACGCAAACAAAGCAAACAAATTGTATGTGATAATTTTTTTCCTATTTATTTTGATCTTTCGTTTTTTTTAGCATTTCAGAGAAAGCTTCTTTACGTGTTTTTTTACCCTTTACATCGTATAGTATGTTACGTTTAAGCAGCAGCTTTAGACAAGAAAATGGAAGCGAGAAAAGACACAAGATGGCAGAAGTTGGTGGGCACGGACATCCGTGTTATGTTAGTTAATGAATTTATTTCATTGTTTCAGTAGACCGTTTCCTATGCCTTGGTTACCTGTTACGTGTGTGTAGCAAATAAAAACGATATTCTGTGAGATGGCCCCTACTGCAGCGGTGGGGCAGCAAATCTGGCACCAAACATGCATTAATTATTTTTTTAGCTTTACTATCGTTTAGTGCAGTTTATTTGCTGCTACCAACCAAGAAATGAGCTCTGGGTCTGATGTGCGTTTTGAGAGTGCAGGTAATGCGGAGGAATGAGTATTAGTTGCTTTACGGCCGAGAATGTGTTATATGGGCTACACCAGCGCAAATAAATCATATCCATAACGCAACTGGTGGTGATGGTTTTCGACATTTCTAAATCCGAATTTTTCCGCCAATCGTGTAAGAAACGGATAGAAATGGCCTGCCAATAAGCATACTGAACGAACAGATAAAAACTTGTTTATAGTGCAAAGTAACGACGCAGGTTAGCAGATACAAGAACCACGCCTACGCTGGGACATCAGACAAACTTATGCCATTCAGCGCGTGAACTTTATGCAACGGTCAGTTTGAATACGTTTGTATCGGTGACAGCTGTCAACGCTGACAACAAGCGCATTTGTTATTGTTTTTCTCGAGCCCCGAGTAGCACGCGATTTTCCGCGCCGTAATGGAAAAGCCGGTAAACGATCAGAACCATCTTTACAGTAAAACGTACTACGATGTAAGTATTGTTTATCGACTAAAAGTACGCTGGACGTTGGGTTTTAGTTTGGTATCGTTCCATGTCGTTCAGGCGTTACGTACGAACGAGACGGAAACGGCACGCTGGACCGCTTACCGACAAGAGCACGTTGAGCTGAAGGAGAACCTTCGAATGTACCAAAAATCACCCCGGGCGGACATCATGATTCCGATGGGATCCAAAGCATTACTGCCTGGGCAGCTGTATCACACCGGTGAGGTAATGGTGAGCCACGGGTGCGGCTACTTCTCGGAATGTTCCACGGAGCAGGCGCAAATGATCGCCGATCGTCGCATCCGGCTGGCGGACGAGCTGTTGGCTAAATATGAACGCGAACGTACCCTGTATAGTGATAAACTCGAGGTCCCACTGGTAAGCGAAGCGTTCGCAGGTGGAAACGGTGGCCAGGAAATCATTGAGGAGTTTGACGAAGAAAGGGAAAAACGTTGGCGCGAGGATCATCGGTGTCGTGTGCGCGAAAGTAAGCAGCGCGAGGCGAAAGCACGCGCAGCGGAAAGAACCGCTGCGAATGAGATAAGCGACAGTGAGTTGTTTGCTAAGCTGGAAGAAATGGAACTGCTCGAAGAGTTGGAGCATGAAATGGACCAGTTGGAGTTGGCACCCGGTGAAGATGATGATGATCAGTTGGGTCGGTTGATGCGAGGAGAAATTAGCATAAAGGAACGGAAGCGAACGGCACACAAGCAAAAGGAAAACAGTGTCGAACGTGAATCCGTCACCAATGTCCAAAGGAATCCTGCTTCCGGCGACGTGAATCCGCGCGAAGATGGAAATCCGGCTGTGGAGCATGAAGTCGAAACGACGGATGACGATGGCGAGGGTGAATGTGAAGACGAGGATGATGATGTTACGGACGAGTTTTCAGAGTTACTGAACGAAACGAAAAACTATACCAAGAAAGCAAAGATCAAGGCATTTCGGGCGAAGCTTGAAGACGTGCGGCAGCGGCTTTACCAGAACTCGATCGATGTCGTGCAGAAGGTGGACCTGTACCAAATGCACGATGAGCTGGAGGAAGCGTTGGACTTTTTGCTTTCATCAAGTGAGTTGGAACCTTTCGAAGATTCCACGCAGTCGGACCTGGGTCCGTCGCAATCGACCGATTCGAAGAAGGTGGTACAGTTTGCCGAACGGGATCAAATCAAGCTGATCCAAAACCGGCATCAACTTCCCAAACGCGAAGAGGTTCCACGCGCCAAAAATACTCTCTTCCTTCCGATTGTTCATTCCTGGCGGGAGGATAGTCCCAAAGACCGTAAATGTGACGAGATCTACTCCCCGTCCGACATATATCGACAGTTTCTCGTCCAAGAGATGTCGAGCAAAGGTTCGCCTCAATCAATTCTAAAAAACAACAAGTCAAATCGTTCAACTGTTCATTCCCCATCGGAAACAACTGTCGCCGTGCAACCAGCATCCCGTAAGGAGGAAATCACGATACCGCTACCCGACGTGCTGGGGGAAGTGGTCGAACATAGCAGGTCAGCCTCGGATGCGTCCGGTGGGTCATCGATTACCGCTTTTTCGGGACGGGAAAAGAAGAAAGTGAGCCGGTTCAAGCAGCTGCGGCATTGAAACAAAGTAAGCATTGCTTTCAGCTTATCTGTATTAAACATGTTTTTTGAGAAATTTCCAATCGGTGGCCCCTCGGGCGGCAGTGAAACAAAGTAAGCGGTGGCTCCACGGGTATGGGAACTTTGATCGAAAATCAAGTCAGAAGTGGAAGACGCCGCTGATAAGCTGAAATAAAGTAACGTGGTCCCGTAGCGCATGGAACTAAAACCACGTCATTGTCATCACGTCAAACCCAAAAACTGAGCCAAACAACGCTCGTTAATTTTCCTCATCTATAGAATTTATTTCTCACACGAAGTACAGACGAGTGTGTTTTTTGTTTTCAATGTTGCGAAGATTGACTCCCTATTCGACGCCTGCAATAATAGACGGTGCATCTGGTCTGTGATTTCTCTATCTCTTCAGTTCTATGCGCCACGGCGTGTAAATTAAATCCTAGTTGTGTCTATTGCTGCTCCGACGCACCCCACTGTAATGCTTAAAACGAAAACGAAAGAAAGGTTGTTCCGGCCACCTGCTCCGGTTCACACGCACACACACACAACAGCATAGCATGTCGTCCACGCGGTTGGTGGGAGAAAACATGCGAATTAAAATGCATACTCTTCCTAGACTTTTGCACCCCATTGCTGCGTTGCTCCGCACGGAAAACGGGAATGATTTTTGGTTCCATACTTTTCCCCTGTCCTTCCATCTCCTTCCTCTGCCAATTCGGAGATCGTGCTTAAATTTCTAACGATTTTTTGTTCGGTTGAAACAGGACAGGCGGGTGGTGGTGGTGTGTTCGGTTCTGGTGAGTCTATTGCTCGATCTACTTCTCGCTACCACTTCCCCTGGCGATCTTGCGCAGCATACGATTGCCGCAGATGAAGGTAAAGAGTGCGAGTGGGATCAGGTACCGGATAGTCTCGAACATGTTCAATCGCAGCCAGAAAATGCCAAACAACACCAGGATAGCACCGAGTCCGAGATGGAATCCGATCGCACCGAGGGACAGTGGAAAGTTTT
Organism: Anopheles farauti No. 4; assembly: GCA_000956215.1. Taxonomy (NCBI): domain Eukaryota; kingdom Metazoa; phylum Arthropoda; class Insecta; order Diptera; family Culicidae; genus Anopheles; species Anopheles farauti No. 4. The sequence continues at coordinate 2,186 of JXWZ01001228.1, read as the reverse complement.
TCACATTCACGCCCAGCTTCAACCAAAATCCGAACAGAATCACAAGCGGAGCGATGCAGAGCACGGTGAACAGGTCGGATACGAAGCGTGGCGGACGTTTCTCCGGCGCCCGGAACTGGTGCACGATTTCTGGCAGCGGTTTACGCGACGCACTAGCCGCATCCACCACGGAAGGCTTCGTCTCGCTGGCGGCAAACTTCAGCTCCAAATCGGCCAGATGCCACTGGAAGGAGTTGGAGAGCAGCGCATCGCCGATAATCAGGCGCACCTCGTACAGGCCGCTCTTGTGTCCGAAATCGGCAGCTCGCGCACCGACATCCATCTCGAATTTGTACGCCTTGCTCGAATCCGTCTCCGCCACGAAGATAATCTCCTGGCGCGTTTCCTGATGGCGCAGCAGCACGAACGCCTGATGAACTGTGACCGGTTTGCCGGTGGCGTCATCCACCAGCACCGTCTTCAACAGTACCTTCTGCTGCGAGTCAGCATTCAGCAGTGTGGCCAGCTTCGACGGGTGTGCAACCGTGTGGCGCTTTACACTCGATGCCGCACTGTCCGTATCGCCGACGCCAACTTCCAGCGAGTTTACGCGCACCTTGCCGAGTACGCTTACCTGTAGCTGCTGGCGGTAGGAGGGAGCTACCTCAACGTCCACCCGGTACAGTCCACGCGGTGGGGAAGCCGACTTCAGGTTGTACGTGTAGAGCGTCGTGTCGTCTTTGCTCGGGACAAGGTTTACCTTGGAAACGAGCGACTCGCCAGAGGTGCGCGACACGACGGTGGTGGAGAGAGCGGCCAGGGCAGGCGATAGCGGCTTACCGAGCAGATCACATACGCGTACACTCAGCACCGGCGACTCGGGCAGCAGCTGACCATTGTCGGCCAACCGGATGGCGATTGGGGCGATCGGTTTCTGTGAGGCGAGTAGCTTCAACGCTTCCAGTAACACGCTCACACCTTTGGGCGTCTGGACGGAGGCACGGGAGAGGAAGTAGGTGGCAAATTTCACCGCCTGATCGGCGGTAATCGGAGCCGGCTTGGACAAACCCGTCGCCAACTTGAAACCTCCGTTCACGATCAGTGCCGTAATGCTAAGACCTCCCTCGAACTGCAGCATCCGGGCATCGACTTCGTCCGCCTGCACGAAAGCTTCCTCGATACGATCGTACGCGAATGCGCCAGCCGTACCAAGCTCGGCCGCCACAGCGAACGCGTGTCCCAGGGAGTTGAGTGAATCATCTTTCTTCAGCACTGTCTGCAAGTTCTTGCCGAGTGCCGTGCGTACCTTCTCGTCCACCGTCAGACCGGCCAGCTTGGCCGAGTGGAAGTTGTAGTAAATTTCCTGAGCCGTTGAAGCATCCTTCGTCAGCGCCGTCTTGACGGCCGTTTCCACCTTCGCCGGCAGTGCCTCCTTGCAGCCAAAGTTCTTACGGGCACCGATGAGGTAGAAATTTTTCTCGAAATCGTTCAGCTTCGATTCAGTGTGCAGTGAAAAGAGACGCTTACAGGTGCTGGCTGCATCACCGGCAGGCAGTGTCGGCACATTCGCCGACGCGTAGTACAGCGATTGGAGATCGTTCGACTTCAGTCCCTCGGTAAACACCTTTGTAAACCGGTCCTGGTCCTGGGCGGTTAGGTGGCTGTTGACGGTGCGCTGTGTCGTGGGCGATGTGGCACCAGAAACGGCGGTTACCACCAAGGCAACCAGTGTAAGAAACCCTATGCCATCGACGATGCCGGGAAGCGATATATTTTAGATATTTATCGTAAACACGCACGCACGCACACACGCACACCCGGTGAACCCATTGATGCCGGCCGTAGCGTAGCGGTGTGCTGTGCGAATCGATGGCCAGTGGCCGAGAGTTTTTCTACCTACCCAAAGGATTCATGATGCAGTTGATACCGGATGGATGCAGAATTATTTACGGTTCGTAAAACAGCAGCGGAACCGACGAAAAGAATTAAACGAAGGGACCACGTCAGACGAAAACTAATGCTTTTTCTTGTTCTTGTTCTTGTTTTTTTTATGGTGTTGGCCGATATGACAGCAAAAATGACAACACAACATTTTTCACCAAGATCGAGACATACCTCCAAGGTGTATATATACCAATACGGTTTTTGATGCTCGCAAGATGTCAAATCGTTGAATGTTGAATTTTTCGAAGATGCCAGTAATTTTC
>JXWZ01001225.1:0-14543 GCA_000956215.1 Anopheles farauti No. 4 | reverse complement strand
AGTGTGGGCTTTGAGTTCTGGATCTGGTGTTTAATTTGTTATACTGTATTTAAAGAACATTATCTCGCTCGAAGCGAGAACCAGAACGCCCATTCGAATGGTACGGTTCCGTCCGATTGTGGCCGCAGCTCCGAAGCTGGATGGAAAATATTTAGCAAAATCGACCGTGCCAAAGCGTCCAAGGTTTTCTTCCCGTGTGAGAATGTGTTTGTGAGACTGATTTTATGCACCGGGTTCCACGCGTAAGCAGCAGCACAAGGACAACCGCACGCGAAGGATAGCAGGACGGATTTCCTTGGCGTAATGAATTCAGCGGGATTCACCGCCCGACAACCGATGGCATTAAAATGCCGACAACACGACGGTAGGATCGAGTGAGCTCCCACAACGTTCTACCGCAACAAAGATGAGCTTTTTTTTTTGCTTGCTAGCCACCGTTTGTTACCATTCCGTCAGAAAACAATCACCGCACGAAGAACCTTTCCCCGTGCGAGAAGAAAAATGGCCAAAGGAAATGAAAAAGGGATGCGCGAGGGAAGCCGAGCCGGTTTTCGAGGGGAGACGGGCTTTAACCCAGCACACGCTGCCTACTCCCGAATCCTTCGTGGCGGGAAAAGTGGTAAAAACCGCAACATAAAAAAGCGGGAAATTCTTCGCGAGTGCGCTTTCTTCTGCCTGGCACGGATCGCAACATCGCAGTGTGAGAGCTTTTGTTCATTTTCTATTTTGTGTGAGTGTGTGTGTGTGTGCGCTAGTTCATTTCCTTCAGCAGAATAAAATAGCCATCGAATGACAGACGATCTGGAATTAGTTATTCCTCTTGGGATAGGTAAGTATTTCCCTGTCCCCGTGAATTTCAGTTCCTTCAGGGAGTTTAACTTAAGGAGCAGAGTTTAATTTTATTACAAATTGCCCACTAGAAAGAGCATTAAGTTTGCAGAACGATAAGTGATAAGGCATATCGTACAATCGAGGAAAAGCTATCTGCAGAATTCAGTTATTCGTTGTCATTTTCATGTTTCACATCGATTCTACGATTGACTTTTTGAACGTTGCATCCATAATTTCAAAAACATTTAGTTGAATTCAACATTTTTCTGTAAAAAAAAATCATTTAAAAATAAATATTAACATTTTGTCAATTCAAATGTAACACAAATCCATGTTGCAGATACATTTGGAGCAAGTAATTAGCTTAATCGTCGGATCTTTTTTCGCGGCGGCCTGCCGTTTTGCTGTGAATCTTTTGCAAAAACAGCAGTGACCCTCATCAAAAGATCAAATAAGCATACCGGTAATAGCATCAACCTTTTCCAACGGAACGATGCACCAAAAACCCAAAAAAAATACTTTTATCATACTACACCGCTTGCCAGCAGGTGGCCCGCTGCAGCAGACAGGTATTGTGAGATAAATTTCAATTTCATCCCTTGTAAACATTGCTTCTTTATAGACACACGTGTCTGTACGAATCCCCATTGCCTCCAACGAGCGAAGCCTCATCACAACCGTGCGAGGTACGAGAAGCGAGTGGGCAAAAAAAAAAATTAAACCATCCTTCACCGTGGCATAAAACGGGTTGTCACCATGACAATGCAGTTGCCGGTGGTTCTGGTTTCTGGTAGCCGACTGGATCTGCGCGACTATTGTTCTTCCCGAGTAACTTTCGATTTTTCTCATGTGCCTCGATTGATGTCATAACGTTCCGGTGCTTTCGGATGGATGGCTGTTTTCTACGAAATGCGTTCGATCATTTTGGCGTTGGCTGTTCGGTTCAGTGGCGCTGTTTGCCAGCCATCACCAGCGCGTTCCGGTTCGGTGACGGTAAATACACTCGAATATCGAACACTCTCCCCCCCCTTCGCTCGTTTGCTTGTGTGGCGTCAAAATATTGCTTCAAATGAAAACCGGGAGGGTTGCTAAGAAACCAGTGGCTTTTCATACTGTGTCCGTCGCTCGATGACGCCACACAGATGACAGATGCTCCACGGAGCACGTTCTGGTGCAAGTCGGCGAGCCTTTTTTTTCGGGCGAACAAAAGGGCTTCCTTTTTGCACGCAACGTCTGAACCACGGAGAGGTTTCACTTTTGCACGTTGCTACTCCTATTTCTTTTGAGAAAACTCCAGATCTCCAGAGCATTCAGAAAGTGTGGTCCACTGACTTCCGATAGCTGGGGTTACCTTGGCGTTCGGTTTTACCCAGCAACAGCAAAGCAGAGTTTCTTACCTTGACAACCAACAGAAGAAGAAAAAAATCGTTCCAAATCCCAGCAAGCGACACGCTCATGATGAATATTTCAATTCACAAATCGGAGACGGAGCGGCGTGCAGCGGATAAAGAAGACGTCAGGATCGAGCCGACGGACCAAGATAAACCACCGACAGTAGATAATTGAAGGCAACGCAAAAGAATGGGCTTGCCGGGGACATGAAGCGGACCAAAAAAAACCTACACTCCCTGAAACGGTCTGAAAGGATTTTCTTATTCCCGTGATCCTCCCCTTCCGCCTTCTGCTTTCCCGCCTCAAAACCCATTGTTTCGTGCGAAAGCGGACGCAGTGGAGCACGAATTCTCATCACTGCCGGAAGTTGTTTAATCATCGCCCCATTCATTCCCCAATAATGATCTCATTAGGCGCGAAAGAGTTGTGCGATCGTCTTTGGACGGGATGGCGCACACGGGCGCCTTTTGAATATCGTTTTGCTTTTTGGCGCCTTTTGTCGGTGTGTAATCGGCGAGTTTTTGCTTCCCGGACACGGGACAGCGGGCAAATTGCGAGAATTCATTAGGGAGTTGTTAACGAACGACAGAGGAAAACTATTATTTTGCATGACAAATCTGTGCGCAAACTTGTGTATTATTTAGTTTATTCTAAGAATTTTTAGCCACAATGCATCTGTCATTATCTTGTTGGTTCAGTTTAATTCATGAGTTGCTTTCATGCGCCTCGAACATGTAACACATTTTGCATAAGGCGAACAAATACGCTTCACGTAACACTTAGCAACCGGTGGCTGATGTAAGTAAAAGCGTTGGTATCATTTTCTCCCTTTAGCGACATCTCTTCCGAAACGAAACCTGCTCCGTATGCCTTGATGCACCGACTAATTGCGATTTCCCTTTACCAGAAATGCATGTATTCGTGCGCTTGTGTGCAAAGACGCAGCCAAGCGATTTCCATCATTACGTACCTTACAAATAGGACCAACACACCGATCCCCATAGCACACTGAGACTGCTTTCAGCGTTTTCTCCCTCCGCATCCGTTAAAGGTACACGAATGCGACGCAAATGCTGCTGTTGATGTGTCGAGTAGCACGGTTCATGCATCTTACATAGTACATCTCGGCAAATAAATACAACAAACGGCAAAAAAAAAATCACCCTCGCCTGCACTGGTCAGTTTCTTTGTTTGTCCTTTTATGTGAGCGCTTTTTTTGTTTGTCCTCCCCGTCCGGGTACGTTTGCTGCTGAGCTGAACATAAATGTGCGATATGTCAGGTCCGGCGAGTTGGGTCCCCGGTGGCTAATGTTTCGTCCATTTTCTGGTCGTCTTTCTTGCTGTAGTCGGGAAAAATCTGTTGCAGGCCGAACGAAGGGACTGTATGATGCTGGACGGACAATGCGCTGCAGCGAACAAGAAGCATTAAATCTCATAAACCGGGCAAGAGAAGGAGCGACAGTCAGCAGTGGGCTGTTAATTTGCCTGCAAAATTGTTTAACCCGTTTGCGTTGTTTTGGGTGCCCTGTATGCTTTCGTTCCGGCACTTCCGGTTGCATTACTTGTGACGGCATGTCGTAAAGATATAATCGTGATGACATCGACATTTAACAGTCAAATGAGCCCACATATTCTATTCAGAATTGAAGTTGGATCTCATTTCCAAATCATTCATGCTTAAAAACATGATGCTCATGATCAAAAACAATTAATTAAGTATATACACCAAATGAAAAAACCTATAGTTTATTTTTAAAAAATATGTTATTTTTAAAAACGTTTTAAGAAAATTTCACATAATATTTCATATTTTAATAACATCACATGAAATATCAGCTCATTAAAAAAAAGTTTGTTGAAAACTGAACAAAAGCCGAATGTTTTTCAATACCGTTTTCGGAGATAAATTCTTTGATAGTTTTTCAATTGATAAACACGAGTAAATTGAACAGAATACATGGCAACACGGTTTTACATGAACACAGCAAAAACAATCATAAATGCTCACAATTTATTTATCGCATCGGGCTCGCAAAACAATATTAGCAATGAACTTTATCTTTCTTTCAATTGCTCCCGTCGGATGGTTCATTAATTCTGCCACAACTCAAGCGTCCGTCACGTCGTTACAGCGTTGCATGAAAAATTGCAAATCATTTGTATCCTGCTCGGGGTGACATCGCTCGCAAGCTGTCGAAACTGCCAATTCATTGCCGCAGCAACGCACCGAACTTGAGCCGGTGGAGCGAAGAGCAAAAGAAACAAAAAAACGGACATTGCTGGAAGAGCTCTTCTAAGAATCGTCGCGCATAGCAGACCCGTCATGATCGAAAGCGTCCTCGTGCCTTTATATTTTAATTCCTCTGCCGAATGATTAATTAAGCCGCTTTGTGATTACGCCTAAGTAATTTTTGCCCGAAATGCCTAACGAACTGAGTGCTGCAGAAGCACTGAGAGCGAGAGCGAGAGCATGAACCCGTGGATGTGACACGGATTTGGTACACCGGATTCCCACGTTCGCCTACTCGCTGTTCACATCCACTTGTTTTCGCTACTTTTCCCAAACGACTGGCTGTGAGGCTGACCTCCCAGTGGGGGAGCAGTTTGAGAAGCAGCGACAGAAGCGTTCTAACGGATCATTTGAGAAATGTTGCTGTCATCTCCGTTTTATTCTAGCGCTGAGTTGTTGTCGTTGCTGATCCAGAGGGACATATCAGGGCCTTCTTTTCCTTGCTGCTTTTTTCTTCACTTGCGTATTCGCATCGGTTTTGTTTTCGGTGAAACAAAAAAAAAATCAAAAAACAACGTACAAAAAAACACGCTGGAGCCCTTCCAGCACGGATCACAAAGAATGAATGCGTTGTTTTTTTCTTTATTGTATCATTATTCTTGCCTTCTTTCTTAACCATGGCTTTATTTGATCGGTAAGGGCTAGAATTTTTTTTTTTGTAAAGTGTTTCCAAAAGAAAACGAAAATCAAATGTCTGTAAGACAACGAAACTAAAAAAAAACCGGTTCAAATTATTGCAAGGGACGAAACAACTGTAGCACACTGGTGTGAACATTCTAACCCTGCCCTTTTTCGATCTTTTCCCTCCATTGAAGCACGCACTGACAAAAAAAATCTGTTGACTTGTTATTTTCTACCCATTTTCTCCCGAAATAGCAAGCAATAGCTCTTTCGCAAAGCCAGTGATTAACAATCGGCAAAACAGCAGAACCTAGAGGTAGCCAGCTTTCCGATGTGGCCAGGATAAATAAATCACGTACACGCATCTTTAGCGCTGGTTGCGTGCGTGTTAAGCCAGCCATCGATTAATTTATCTCCCAACTTCCCGTGGGAGATCCAATTTCGGAGGTAGTTTTTCTGCCGTTTAGTCATTTCGGAACCGGGTGCAACAAGTTGGAACGGTCGAATATCGCGTGCGTTAGATCTTGCTTGTTATTCGTCCAAAAAAGCTTCCACGTGCACTAAAGCTATCTCTACTTCATTTAGCGGTGCAAAGTGAAAATGAAATTCATTTTAAAAAAAGCATAAAAAACATCAAAAGATAGAATAGAATAGAATAGCATAATTTAATAGAACACAATAGAATAGCATAATTTAATAGAACGCAAAAATAATTATAAAATTTGAATGTTTCTTGGTTATGGAATCCAACGCTACACCAATTGATGTATATAATTATAGTTTTTGAGGAGAATTAACATTCACAGAATATTCAATATTTCACATTCAATGTATCGTTTAATTAAGATTTGAAGATCTTGTTTGATTAACTCGGTTTTTTAGTACAAAGCCAACGAAATCTGTTACATTTTAAACGCTTTTTTTGTCATAGCAAGCCCACTTTAATGGTGGTACTTGTCTGACGAAATGGCCATGAGCAACATCTGGCCGAAATAGCGAACTTCCAAAAGTGCCTTTCAATGGTTTCTTTGGTAATGCTTTTAAGGTAAACAGCATCTTGAGACTCGTCGCGTGCTTTTATCCGTTCTTTTTCCGTAAGAGTTGGTAGGATTTTTCGTAATGTTTATCTCAATTATGGTCGTGCCGCATAGTTCCACCGCCTTAAGAGCTGTGTTCCGCGTGAATGAACACGAGCTTTTGAAGCTTTTTCTCCTCTGACGGCATAAAACGTTTACTAGCGTCGACAGATGCCCGTCCAAATCGATTTCCCGGAAGAATTCGATTCAACAGGATTGAACCGAACAGAACAGATTTCCAAACCAGTGCGGGTGATGTTTCGTTGATTATTTACTTCCAAGGACCTTCGTAAGCGCGACCCATCAAAAGGCGAAAGATTTCGTCACCGAGATAGAAGTTGCTGGCGCAGAAATGAGCGTCGCGGTCGTGCTTCCGTTATCTACCGGCCTACTGTACTTCATGCCGGTGAAAATGGACTTTCCGCTGGCCGATAGAACCATTGTAAGCGGCTCCTTGTTGCCGTAATTCTTGCCTGAAACCAAAATCCTTTTCCAGCGAAGCGCACCGTTCAAAAATGGTACGAAATCCGGTTCGCACGGCCGCGCGACAAACATTCAAATGAGTTTCATTGTTTCATTATTTGCCTAGAACCCTTTCGGATGGGTTTTGCGATTTTTATTTTCTGCTTTCGGCGAAGCACAAATACTGCAAACATTAAACCAGATCAAATCGCGCCACCGATGCGGTTCGGAAAAAAAGGGGAAGGCGTAAGCTTGTCTCCTCCGCGGTAAATAGACCGGAAACTGGTGCGTTTGCTTGTGGGCCACGAATGGATGATAAAGTATTTTGAAAAAGGGTTTTCCAGGTAAGCGCTTAAGCGGGCGGTACAAAGAGCGGTAGAAACTGAGCGAAAAAAGATATTTGAAAAAAAAAACATTGGACACACATTGGAATATCTAGCGCTTGTCGCTTCAGTCGGTTCATAAAACCTCGGACGGAAGTACAACCAATGCAGGATGCTACCAGGTGTCCAGAGCAGCCGAAACCTTAACTGGGCACGCATACAAAAAGTGTCAACTCGTTGGATACAATAATGCAACCTTTTGAAAGGCGAAAAACAAAAATGAACGAAAGGAAAAATTCACCCGTGGAGATGAAAGAAAAAATTATTCACCAAAAAAAAAAAGCAACGTACACTAAACCGAACAAAAGGATAAAAAGAGATGATTAATGGTTGCCGCTGAACAGGTATGACACGCAGCACAGCGGTAAATCTCTTCTTTAGCGCCTGGCGTTTAGTTCTAAAGTGGTGGGGAGGTCCCAATTTCATCCCACCGGTAGCATAATTGACGCATAATGCTACCCACTCCACTCCACAGGGAAGCAAGCAGTGGAGAAATTCGAGAGCAAAAACTTGGATGACGCATCGTTGCGAAAAAAAAAAGCAAAACCGATGGGTTTTTTTTTCTCTCCAACTCAAACTTAACGTCTTTATGGCGTCTGACAATGTTCCGTCACACTTTGCTACCGCGACTTCGCAGATGCCACAAGTTTCAGTACGACGAAATTATAATTGATATGCTTGGCCGATTCAAAACAGCTCCTGGAACGCATTAAAGCTTTATGTGGTACAAAAAAAATATGGAAAGATTGTGTTTGCACGCATTTCATCAAAGTATGCTTTGAGATTTCTACTCGGTGGTTGACGTTCGTAGTTTTCAGTGGAAATAATTATGTTGATAATCGTTCGAGAATATATTTAACGTCGATTTGCAGGACGTATCGTAGGTTTTCCGTACATTCCGGTAGGTATGATTTGAAAGACTAACTTGGACCAAAACAAGCAACACAAAGCAAAAATCGCACGGTATAAATTTGTGTAAATGTTCTTTCCGAACACGTCGTTCCATGCCAGTGAACATAGTGCCAGAATGGTGTGTCCAATTTAAATGTATAGATCCATTCCCAGCGGCAATCTGTTTTGAATCTGATCCAAAAACGCACCGGTGGAAGGGAATGAGCGCAAATAAGTTCCTATTAGTGGCAGGTCGAAAACCGATCCGTGGATTCCGTCCATTCCCGGTGTTTGCGAAGTGCGAATCCGCGAACGGAGAGCTCCAAATCCGATCGGTGAGGCAACGCAAAGCGCGCGAAAGTAACGCAATTTGCTTCATGAATACATTATAAACAATTTACATATAAATTTTGCACAGCCCACCGAAGCGAGGGCAAAGGCAGTGAGGGCCGTCCCGCTTGACAAAGTTTGGCGATTGGCGAAAAGTGGCTTACTTGTTCATTTCGGAACGGTTAGTTTGCGCGCGCGGACATCATCACGCGACACAACTCTCCGATGTCCCGGGAGACGAAGGATGCTCTCCGTAAAGGAGGAGAAAGACTGGTGAAAAAAAAACAGCAAACCACCTCACTCCTCCCTCTAGCATCGTGAGGACCTTTTTCCGGTCGTTCTGCTGCGGAAGTTGTTTGAAGTTGATTGTTTGGTTTCATTCCGGTCGGTTAGGCAGGGGAAGGAGAGAAAAAAAAGCGCAGTACGACATAGGCTCCGGATTATGTCGGCGAAGGCAAACAAGCTGCAGTTCTGGTGGTGCGGAGAGGGTTGGAGAAAAAGAATTTCGAGCATACAGAAATTTTACTTTCCACTGGTCCAACGCCGGTTGGGTCGGTTTTTTTTTTGTTTTTTGTTTTTGGTTGCTCCACTCCCACATTCAAACCATAAGCAACATCGCTTCCGGTGGCAGAGTTTAGAGCTTTCGAATTGAATTTCCCCGGAGTATCGTTGCGCCCCGGGCGGCGTGACAAGTGGTGGACGGAGATCCGTACACGGATTTTCCATTCATTAGCATTTGCAATAAGTTAAAAACTGCTCACTGCAGGTTCTCGTTCTCGTTCTCGTACCCCCGAGCGTGTGTACAGCATCGTCCTCAGTCCCGGTGCCGGAACGTACATGGCACCGAACCAGATTAAGCGCTCCGTTGACGACGTCAAAGTTTATCTGAGTGTGCCTTCCCCGTACCCCGCCGTTCGCCCGGTGACAGTGACAAACTCCGACAAAATGATGGATTTTTCGAGCAAGCCGAGAAACGTTAGAACATTAGCACTTTCCAACGGCGATCATGCCCTACCCGGCGACGACTACCGACTGATAATCCCCGACCGGGAGGCCGCCTGCAAGTACGGTGCCGTTTGATGAAGTTGTGGAAGTTTCCCTGCCAAACCGATGCCGGCAACATTAAGCCTATGCTCTATAATCGTCTCCCATAATCAAAGAGTTGCTTGCCGGGACCGACTTTCTTCCGTTCCGTTTTCGACGTCTCCGGAAAGCTGCATTGTCAGCACTGGCATCATCACTCCATCGTTCGTCAGATCTGTGCGGCACGGCACGGAACTAGTTACGCCAGCACCAGCATGCCGTGATTACGAGCCTGTGGCGGCCTCGGTGTGGTGTTGCGAAGGAAGCTAGTCGAAATGGATAAAGTTTGTCATGGTAGTTTGGCGTTAGTGCCGTCTCTGTCACCAGGCTTCCAGGCACCCTACAGACCAGGTGACTGCTCTGTCCGGAGGCAACTGAAGATGATGGTGTTGAAGATATTTGCTCACGATTTCTCGGCTTGCTTACGCCGTTCCTTGTGGCGCATGCTTTTCCCCTGCGCTGAAGTTCTTAGCACGAAACCAGCTTATCTGTTATTTGCATTGGTTTTTCTTTTTTGCTACAGTGGTACGCACTTATTTCAGTTTTTCCCTTTTTATATTCTTCATTCAGACTAAGGACACAGGTTTTGGAATGTTGGATTGATGTTTTTGGAGTAAGAAATTCCCAAATATATAAGGGATACATGTTTGCCCTATTATTTGTATAACCAACGTGCATTGATTTTAAGAAAAATAAATCAATTGATAAAATTTCGATTCGGAGTGTACAAATTGGTAAAAATACTGAAAAAATTATTAAATTTAAAGACAATATACAATTTAGACTTCCACAAAAATATAAATATCAAGAGCAAAATAATATTGGGAACAATTAGACTGGTAAAACAATTAGACCACTCAAGGGAAGATAGCAAATGCTAAAGAAACCCGTCCTGGAATATATTTATTAACGAAATCCGGCTCTTCGATAGACCTCATTCGTTAAAGGAACAAATCTACTAAAATTGAAAATGACATGGAATGGATGTTTTGGGAAATTATTACCGTTCACAACAACTATTTTTTAATATTAAAACGTACACGATAAAAACCTGTACAGGTTCTTTCATTAACATTACAGCAGCCACTGTAACTTCTTAAATTCTGTGCCACCACTGCTGCTATTGCCATTCCCACACGTAAGCAAAGACATATTTTCCTGCTGTCGCTCTTCCCCATCCATTCCTTCCCCCTGCGCATTTCACCATTCACCATTTTAGATGGTGAAAGTTTGCTCCATCATTCTCGGAGCCGCTTTCCCCCTTTTGCGACCTGCCTCGGATGAAGAAAGTTTACACGGCGGTAGGTGCACCGGCAGCGGTGAATGTTACGAGACCATAAATTCGCTCTGTAAAACTGAATAAACAAAGTGAAGTGAGTCTTTCCCCGTGGACGCCACCGACTCGATGCCGGCTTTTTGCCGGGAAAGCTTGGTTTTGATGTTTTATGTTTTCGTCGGGTGTGTGCGCAACGCCGGTCCGTGTTCCTCCTCCCTCTCCTCCCGAAAGGATCGGATGGCCGGATGACAGGACAAGAAATTATCTCCGGCTTCCGGCTTCTAGCCGAAGTGAAGCGAACGTCTGCCAATAGTGCCACTTTCATCTTACGCAGGTTTGCGGGAGCGGGATGGTAAAAGTTTTCTTCAAAGCTGTCGCCCTGCGTTTTACATGAGTTGAATAATTAAATTTTAATCCGCAAGTACCAGCGCTGCACATCGGGCCCGCATTTTGGGCCAAACCGATGTTGGCTCGCTCCAGCAGCTGGGCCGCTCTGCACACAATGCGTCACAACTGGGTGCTGGGTGACAAATAAACAGTCGCAAAAGGACCGGCGAGGCTGTAAGCTTCTAAGCACGAGCTAGAGCCTATCATTAGCCGACCGAGCAGTCCGAAACCAAGAGCTGAGGATCATAAACGAGATGGGATGCTTGGGTTCTATGAACCAAGATAGCAAGAAGAAAAGTGAACGTTCCTATCAGAGAATTTATTTTCTTTAACCGCCCTCCCCGCGTGCGCTTGCCCTTTCGGGTGGGAAAAGAAAATGAAAGGGAATTTCGGAGCGGCTCTGTTCGGGTAGCGATTCCGTATGCGGCACCGGCGGCCATACGAACATTTGTTCAGCTCGTTTCGTTTGAGTTTGTGCACGGAATCGTGCTCACGGCGCAAATCGACAGCCGACTGCCCAGTTCCGCTTATCAGATTAAGGTTTGTTGACAAAGTGTTTGATGTAGAAAAACATACACAAAACCTTCGCCCCTTCCACCCGCCGGTGTGGAACGAGCCGGATGTAATGGTACAACCGGACGAGCCGAACGTGAACGTATCGGCAGCAGGTGCTGGGTCAATCCATCCAACGCCAAGTTCACCAATGGCTCATCCAATTCTCATAATGATGATGATCTAGTGAGCCGCATCCTTTTTCTTTTCTTCCCCACAGGGGGTGAAGTTCAGCTGGCCGTATCACGGCCGAAAAAAAAGAGCCTATTCACTCACACACAAGGGATAGATGATCACAAAGATTCATGATGGTAGAAGTTTCATGCGCGCTTGCGAAAACTTTTTCCACCCAAACTTGTTTTCCCACCGTCCCCGCATGGCTAATCGGATAAGCATTAACCGTTTTTATTGATGGGATCTCTGATTAAGCGATAAACTAATTCATTTAGGACTCCCTTTTTCCGGCTCGTGTACGTGGCTCGTGAAACGAGATCCACATTTCTTACCGACCGAACGACGTCGCTGGAGCAACACTAGCGAGCGGGAAGTTATAATTTGTACGGCGCCCGTTTTTAGCAAACCGATCAAACGGACGCACCGGGGCGGGGTTTGGAAAAACAAACCGATCTACCTGGGACAACTAGGAGCCGAACGTGCGTGTAGGTTGTTTGTTTTTCCTGTTGATTGCATTTCTGTTTGTGGTACCGAGAGCGACGATTACTTTAGATAAGTTTAGATGCATGAGAAACCGCTTCGAAACATAAATAAGTACCGGCGTGCTCAGCTTCGAAGCTGCCTACGAGAGCTTCAATTTAGATTAAGTGTTCTCCAGTAAACACGCCTTCACGTATCGCTCATCCCTGGCCGCTGCCAACGCTTTTTCGTGTTCCAAAACGCTGTTGCTTATCAAACGTAAAACGCTGCACATGAATACACTCACGCCAAACGAACGCAAACTTCCACAAATTGCGCCTCAAGCGATGGGTTCATTATGAAGCAATTGAATTCGGCAGGGAACGGTGTATAATGTTCGACTGATTCACTATCTACCACCCATCATTCCATTCCAGATTTCAATGCAAACGCTAGCTCCCGGACTGTGTGGGGCTCATTTAAACTTCTACTCCAAAGCTTCCCCTACAGCGCACCGATGAAACGGTTCTACTGCAGCAATTGCAGTTGATTACGGTTTAACAGAACCGGGTGGGAAGAAATTGTGCATAGCCATAAAAGTAGGATAGTTACTTTGAAAGTTTCGCACCGGCACCGTGTGCGCTGAAGAAGTGCACTCTGTGCAGATCTAGCTAGCCAGAAGTGACGTGGAGCTAATGTGGAGTACGTTTTGTACTGTTGGCAGCGAACTCCTTCAAGCCGAGTTGATGAAGATGAGGTTGATGATGGGCTACATGCGATGGGATGAACATTCCATACAATACAAGTGATTTTTTTTAACACAAGAACATATTTTTACACATTGAGTAACTGAAATAATTCCGTGGAAGGTGCTTTTCTGCTTCTGTACTTCAAACGTCCTAAAAGCACTAACCACCCCGAAATAAATGGCTAAGCTTTGAATCACAGATCATGGAAACTTTTCCTTTAGCTCCCAGCCGAAGAAGTTAGCAAACGACCCAAGACACGAACACCAACGGAGCTCGGTGTCTCTATCCGTGTCTTTCACTCACACACACACACATACAATCAACACACTTTTATAACCAAAGGCATCCACGTGGGCACTTCACGAGAAGGCGAGCACGGAAAAATTTAATTTCACACTCGATTTGAGTAGGTTAATGGTGTGATTTGTGTTTCGAAATAAAATTACGATTACGAACTCCCGCCACCGACCGGCGTACGGCGGGAAGCTTCGCAAGGAAAAGGGCGCAACCCAAACTGCCCGACGTCTGTCAGCAGTAACGTGCTTTTAAAGCTTTCGGGTCGGCACCAAAACCCTGTCCTAGCCCATCCTAGAGCACGTGATTGTTGATACCATTTACGCTGACTGGCTGGCACGCTCGCCGCCGCCGGCTTAATTGTGCCGCCAAAGTGCGCTTCTTGCCGGAAGTATCTATTCCGGAGAGCACAATATCGTCCACATTCACTTTAATGTGAACCATTTGCCGCACAGAAGTTATATGCATGTGTTTTAATAATGAGTCCATTTCGCTCTTTCCGTTCCCTTTTGCAGTTGTGAACCAAAAGTACAACATTCAGGTGCACGATGAGTACGTGATGTCGGGCAACACGGCCGTTCTGAAATGCCAGGTGAGTGAATGCGTTTATTTCGAGTAACAAAGTAAGCCGAAAACAACGAGTATGAAAAGTCGGGTTCCAAAAAGCATGACCTATGTGTAACTTACAGTTAATTGAACGTCAAACGAACCAATTTCATTAAAAAAAAAAAAACACTCATGGAAGCAAAATGCATTCAGTGTTTTATTTGCACGGTTTCAAATGCAGGCTGCCTTTCGAGAAGAAAGCTGCCATTAAATTTAATATTTCTCGGAAAAACCCACTATTAAAGAAAATGAAAACCAGATACGATACAAACAAGCGCGCCTGTTTCCCCGAAGGAAACCGACGTTTGAAACATTTATGCCTCTTTCATGAGCGCTTCCAGCTTCGCCGAACGTTCAAACGCGTAAATTTACAATCTATTGAGATTTTCGATGTGCAATTGTAAATTGGTCATTTTTAATTTGCAACTGATTACCAGAAAGGGGGAGAAAAGAATGCTGTTATAATAAACCTGCCTCGAGATAAAGAGTTATAAGAGACCTGCCTCGAAAAAACAAACCGAGGTTCGCGGAAGGAAACGGTTCGAAATCGGATTTTCTGTTAAAAGTATCACTTCCAGCTTCAAAGCATTCACAGAACGTTTGAGTGTTTTTTTTTTTTGAGAATCCCTGGTTTTATAGAATTTAAACAGGGAAACACCATCGTGGGCCTCATTATTTATAGCACTC
>JXWZ01001224.1:0-17689 GCA_000956215.1 Anopheles farauti No. 4 | reverse complement strand
TCTTTTCTTATTTGAAAGTGTGGCAAAGTGGAGAATGGCATGACATTCTCCGTGCGATAGACAAACTGCCAAGACACGAGTGGGATACTGCCGGACTTGAAGAAAACGGTGCGCTACCCATTGGCACAGTTTGCACGCGAATTCTTCCTCGAAAACGCGCGGCATACGCGCCAAAACGTTGTTCAACGCCGGGGGAAAATGAAATGTAAATTTTGTCTTCGACTCGTTATGAAATATGCATTCCCAGACGTCGCTCCGTCAGACTGCCGCAGGCAGCATCAGTTTGACTGGCACGGTTTTGAAGCTCGCAGAAAAGCTTCATGAAGTGGTGCGATCCATCCCTCCGAGCAGCAGCGATTGAACGTCAATCAATCAACGCAGCGGCCACATCGGTCCGGGTGGCCAACAAAAGACGCGGCTGCAAGTCGTTTCTGCATGCGTTTCTTTTAGAATGCCCCTTCGATCGGCAAACGATGCCGGTGGGTCAATTATAGTGGCGTTTCACAATTTGCATTGCAATTACAATCCAATTCATCCTTCTGCAAATTATGGATCCGCTTTCTTCGATCGTCTCTGCTGCACTGCTCCGGCATGTACAAGTTTGTACCTTTTAAGCTCAATTTAATTGGATCAGGTTTGCTTCAGCTACCGCCTCATCTAAAACAGAAAGCAATTCATTCATTAAAGATTCCAATTAAAGGCTTCGATCCGTGTACCCGCTGCTTGAGGTGCCGTGTGATAAGAATACTCTGCATCGGTAAGGTAAGCTCATGGTTCCTTGCGAATCGAATCAAAATAATTGCTTCTATCTCTAACGCAGTAGCGCCAAGGACGTTTTGAGATATAGGTTTCCCGCTCTACCCATACGCCTCCTGCAGAATGATTGTTTCACTCTTCTAATGGACGCCCATTCATTTCCGGTGCGTTCCATTTTGCTGGTTTGCCCAACTCGCTGATTTTCCCCTGCTTCCCAATTACAGCGGGTGCTTCATTACCGTCGTAGTGCGAAACGAAACGCATCTTATCATCGTTCTCCCGCGGTGTCTTCCATCCCTGCGAGTCGCAACAAGGTGCGCTCATAAATTTAATGCGCCCGCTATCATTATTCCTGCGACACTTCACTCCTACGGCTGCGTAAAACAACCAGCGCCAACTATCAACTCCTCCGTGGAACACGGCGTAGGAAACGCGCGCAAATGAAGGAAGAGCTCGATAAAACCTTCCCAAAGATAAGGACCCACCAGCACCCGCCCTTTACTCTTTCCGTCAACGTCTCCACCTTAACCGGTACCGTTTCTTTGCATTCCTTAAAAGCATCTAGCTCAACAATAACCTTCTTCAATCCTTTCGACCCTCCCAAGCACGCGCGAGCAAGTAATTCCCCTTCGGGATTAGTGAAAGCATTTTGCAGCCCTTCGCACGACTCACTCGCACGCTTTTGTTGCTTTCTAAGAGCAGCCATCGGGTTGGGCAGAGTGGATCCAATGGAAAGAGGAGAGGATGGCAAGAAAAACCGACAGGCATCGCGGATGGTATTATTTTTTATAATTTAAATTGTAATTAATAAAATTAATGAGCCACTGGTGACTGTGAATGGAGAGAGTAACGACAGGGGAATAAGCAGTTTACATTACGAAAAGAGAGGGAGAAAATAATATATTGCTATCGGTCTGGAGCTATGCTTCGGTGGCCCATTGGGTTGATTATCCATCTGCAAGGGAAAAAATACCTTTGGTAGAGAGAATCGTGAGGAAAACCTCTGCTCCCATTGAGGACGAATTCGACGAAAGAATGATCGGGCCATGGTTAAGATGATGCTATTTTTTGTTACACGATGATTTCTCCTTGTTTAAGGGTTTTAAGATGTACATATTATTCGCAAAAAATTGGTCTCGTATTTGTTTCTTTATTTGGTTGATTTCGATTCAAAAAATTGATCACACATTTCAGGATTTCAAATATCAAATACTAACGAGTGCTAAAATGCTGTGCTCCTGCCACCTTACCAGCTTACTAAACTGAGTTTTAGTTAGTTAGAAGTTTCAGTTTATTTAACTGGTTAGTCATTCCTCGCTAGGAAGGGACGGTCTGAATAAGAAGATAATACAGGTCTTATTGTATAAAAGACCGGTGCCGCTGCCACTACACTTCCGAGCCGTCGACAGTGTATATAAAATTATTAATTTACAACACTAGAAGAATCTAGGGTTCCCTCCGTTTAGTTATGTTGTTACGATAACTGTCTAGTAGTTTCGAATTGTAGAATAATTCAAGTGAGCACGAAACCCAATTTAACAAAAGTTTGCTCACTATAAATATTGTATATTTCCAATTCTCTCACTATTATAGGATTTCGCAACCTTTAGCAGCATTTCCACCGTACAAACATTTCATTTTGAAAGAGCTTTTATTGATATAACGAAAAAAGAAAAATCTACGTGCGATTGGCCACACTCGTTGTTTGTTTGACATTTGCAAACAAATAGAAAGCTAAAACTAAAACCCAATCCAATTCCTTGCCAATCAACGATAATCACTAGTGCGCCCGGTACGGTTGGAGCTCCTGCAGTGCGCTGAAAGATCGCCCCGTTCCCTGTCCTGCCAGCTGTTCTGGAGGTGTGCTATACTTTCGTATTATTTATATGCACGGACGTGCCACGGACCAATGCTTAGCTATGCTTCTTTTTTTTCGGAACGGAACCCCGCCGAGCCATCAGGGTCCGGGGCCAACTCAAACATAAACAAGGCGACTTGTTTCGATTTCATTTTCGGAAAACACAACACACCGGTTCCTAACTTAGCCGCCCGTCGCGATTTTGCAACTAAAACACACATACACACCCCACCGTGTAGATGCATTTAAGCGCTGCTGTTGGCTGTACCGCTACACCTAGGCAGTTTGCAATAACTCAACCCTACCCTTTCCCCTATCGGTGAAACGTTTCGCAGGTTGGATCCGCGCCTGGAAGCTAAAGACAATCGGTTGTGATCACTACAAGCACCGCCAGCCCGATGCCCTTTTTCCGTGCGTGGCACTACACAGCATCGGCATCGTGACTCGAGTGCGGCGAGAGGAATTGCATTAGTGTCATTGCAGTGCACCCGCAGCTTCAGTTCCCATTTCGAGCTTCGGCTTCTAGTGCGACCAAGCACCGTTTTAGGACAGTAATTCTGTCAAACATAACGCATGAGGTCATTTAATGTACCGTGTCGCGTTCCAGCATCCCTTTTGCTGCCTCTACCTACATCCATTCCGAAGCTGGATAAATGTCTTGAGAAATCGGTGCTTTGACGTAAGCTTAATTCGCCCTTTCAAATTTATTGCTAATTACCCTCTCGCGGCCGGGCCCCAACAGCAGCAGCTGCTGCCCTTTCTGCCCAGCCTTTTGCGTCAGTCAGTCCCGGACGGTCCCGGGGACTTGAATTGGCGCCGCCACATCACGGTGGTGTCGCGAATCGAATTCCGCACCATTCGCGAGGTGCTATTACAGCTGCGCATTGGTGATGAGCGGCTTAATGCAGGCTTAAGTGAACTCGTCACGGACAAACCCGGGATTATGGTGAGCTCGATGGTTTTCGTCCACGGTACGTCAGCGTTTTCAAAATCACCGCGTCGCTCGACAGAAGAAACGAACAGGCTAACTTATCTGAACATAAAAAAGCACCAGCAAGCGGTGGAAACTACAAATGCCAAAGCATAAGCATAAACAAGAAGCTCTGCCGTTCGGTTCAAGTGAGTGATGCGGCATCAGCGCGAGGCGGAAGCGGGAAATCAATCGATCTGTACCACCAAAGGCCACCAGAGGGCTCCACACCAGCCCCATCGCTGTAAGCGGTGGAGATGTGCGGACTGGTCGGATGTGCTACTTTTATCATCCTTTCCCACAGCAGCACCAACCGCCTAGCAGCAGCAATTCTCGATTTATTTTCAGCCCTTCCATCACCCCACTGGCCACCACGCGATTCGACGAGGGCCACGTCCGCTCGATACGTAGCGAATGGCTTATTTAAAGTTGAGCTGTAATTTACGGAATCGATTCCGGAGGAGCGGTTCAATTACGATATTAAATTGATTATTCGAGAAAACGGATGGACGTTTTTCGGACACGCTCACTGTAGGACAGGGTGGGGCGGAAAGGGTGCAAGGAGATCAAGAAGCTCCCAGAAGAAACGATACCACAGAACGCTTACTCCGTAGAACAGGTTCCCGGCAGCCGACTAGCAAAGAGGCCAGTGTGCGTGTATTTGTGTGTTGCTTCCAGACTCTGAACCCGTGCTGGATTAGGAGAGCGAACAACTTCATTAAGGTCGCACATTCGAGCCCCAAGAGCGAACGCGCGTAAGCGAGAGGTAAAGGGAGTGAAATTGAAAATAAGCAAGATGTAACGTAGCAGAATGGAGATAAAGAAAAAAAAACACTATCAACCCCACACGAAACAGTGGTTTCGTGCCGGTCAACGAACCACTGATCGTAACGAAGAAGCATCGTTTTATGATCTTTCATGTCGGTGTTTTTTTTTAGAGCTGCAACACTACAACATAACTTTTTTTCGATCCCAATCGACACGATATCGATTAAAAGATGGCTTGGACGCGATCGACATGGGGACGATCTAGGTGTTAAGCAGCGGTAAGGGTTAATGCCAGCGCACAACATGTGCAATCATCTCAATCGATTAATCGTACGGTTTTGCGTTGTTCCATGCAATCCCTGATCGGAGATAGTAGAAAGCATTCTTTTTATACGATGGAAGCGATGGGTGCGTATTTTTAATAAATGAACAAACATTATTATAATTAGACTACTATCTTTTTACAAGTTTGATACGATGGCTACGTCTTACAAACAACTGTCATTACATATGAGCGTTGTTGAATGCTATGTTAAAATACAAAATTACGAAAGTTCGATATAATAATTACTATATTCGTACTTTCTTCAAAAATAAGCATAAAACATAACACAATTTTTAATATTCAAATTTTCGTTGAACAAGTTATATGTATCACAATAATAAGAAACGCAACTTAATTTTGGTTCGAAGAAAGCTATTTTTAATGCTGACGCAGCCATCATCATAGAATTTATATAACAATAGTTTACTATTCCATGTATTTTCCAATATTTAATGATCATCATATCATTTAAGTGATCAACAAAAAATACTACTCTATACACAAACACTCAACTCTCTGTTTCCTCAGAAAAAATCACAAGCAAATGATAACAGAACGCTCCTTAAAGACGATTTTATCTTAACATAATGTGCTTTATAAACGAAACTAACAATCCTGAATAAAACATTTCACCCGTACCGGTATGCAGCGCACGATAAGCAAATCAAATCATTCACCTTTCTCACCCAACATGAGCAACCGAGCTGATAAATGAATATGTCGGTATTATCACTGTATCCATTTACAGTCCCATCCGTTTCGGTGCGATGTATGCGTGCCCTCCACTTATGCATGACTCCCCGGGCGTCCCGAGATTTGTGTGTGAAATATTGGTCAATCATAATGGTTAGCTCTTATCGTGCGCCGGTTTTTGGGATCTCCTCCTAGTTTTTCTTCCCTCGTTCCGTGATGTTCGGGAACATAAATTTAATCGAATTACCCAGTACGGTAAGCAACTCCACCCCCATCAATGGGTTACGCAGATTTAAGATTCGCAACCGACTACATAATGATGATCCAGGCAGGTTGGACCCGAAACCGGTACGTCAATTTCGTGTTATCTGTTCCGGAGGGGCGAAGGCGGAGGGGAGGGGGGAATGGATAGAAAAGAACCGAAATTGATCGACCGAACTTTGTTGTAACGAATGTTCATCCAAGGAAAACCTCTTCTACCACCATCACCACTCTCGCACCACTGCCAACAGCACCTGGAACGCAAAGGAAAGTAACAGTCTAACAAGTTCATTTTTTACTCTTCCACCCGAAAACCGCTCTCCGGATGCCTTCCACCATTCAATAGCATATAAAACATCGACTCGTTTGCGTTAACTCTAGCATGGTATTCGATTTTCCACCACCGGCGCATCGGCCCCAGTTCCGCACAGGCACGCTTTATATTCCGTACGCAATTTTCAATTCCTGTCTTGTTGTGCTACCCATCTGAATAAATGGTTCGTTCCTCCCCCGCTGCAGTTCCATCGCATTCGCATTGCGAGGTTTGCTTTCGTGTGCGAAATTGAACATTTCGTTTTGAATTTTTCGAATTTTCGATTACACATTCGATCACATTTGCTCTTTGGCAATCGGGCGGCTGGATGCGGAAGATTCGCTCCACCGATCGATTTTCACTCAAGGATCAAGTCAATAAAGCACCCTACAGAAACATCCTTCAAACCGTGTTGCACACGTCGATGGCTTCGTCCAAGCAGCGAGTGCCTAACAAGTGGGCTAACCGCGGTATCCTACACTTCGACCGGAATTGCCTGCAATGGCACACATTGTCATCCGGTACGCCATGATGAATGGAAGGTTATTTTTCGTGAGCTCGCATTGGCCCCCTCCGACACGCGTGTATGCAAATCCACACCGGGGGCAAAAGAACAGCCGGCATAAGACAGCCGGCATCGTAGGCTTTCTAAGACCCTCCGCCACCTGCCACTGAGAGGCACGAGGACACCGCCAACCATCATAATAATGGTTGCCCCGGTGCCGTTAAGCTGGCTGTTATAAATGGCGAGCCGGAAAGGCAATGACGCCATCGCATGCCTTGCAAAGCGAAGCGAAGTCGCTTATCGCACTTCGTAGTGTTCCTTGTGTTTCTTTTTTTTGTTTTGCATGTTTATTTTTAGGGCCAACCCCATATCATGAAACAAACAAAATGGGCCATTCTTTGTGGTGATGAAAAATTGATGATTTACTCTTTTTTCCGCAACCCGACGGTGCGCCCCAGTAACCGGGGCTTTTCTCGGAGCTTTTTTCCGCAGTACAATACCTTCTTTTGTTGCGCTGAATAAGGAGCTCACGCGTTTGAATAATGTGTGCGACACCATTAAGACACCGTACCGCGAAGCAGGTGAGTTTATAAATTCGCGCGTGACTTACCTGTAACGGAAAAAAGAAACGAGAGCGTTAAGAAAACAGGTTAAATTCATCGCAAAGTGCTGGAGCTTTTTGCACTGCAAGTGCCAAAAGACGACGTTGATCGCACCGAAGCCGATGAAGGAGAAAAAAAACATTTGTAGACGTCGTAGTGAGCAAAACCCACATACACACTCGCTTCCTAACAAGTCTTCCGAACAGCAGGCCGTCTTGGCGCTGCAATTATTCAAATGTGCAGACCCAGGCGGAGGGTTGGTGGTGAAATTTATTCATAATTCAAACCGCCACGTTCGTAACATAAGTGTAAACAACGCGACGCACTGCCAAACTTTTCCCCATGAGGAACGCCAAGTAAAGGCATGATGTAGTTCCGCACATCAAACGCGGGAACCTGCAAATTCAATTTTTTGTTGGGAAATTCCCGCCTGGAATGCTCAGGAGGGGCCGACCTACCTCGTCATGCATTCTTCCCCGATTTGCATGTTACCACTCATGTAAATACCGCGATGTTTCCCGAAGGCTCATTACCATACAGACCTAATAATTCCGTCAACTGACAACGGAAGGAAGAAGCTCAATAACAGTAAAATTTTATTAGAAGCGAACATCCCTTTGACATGCGTTTGGAGGCAACCGAACGGAATGCGAGTCGAAAGAAATGCTACATAATTTTCACATTCATCTTTTAGGCTCCCAACCTATGGAACTAGCAATATTATGTAGCCGGAAAAAAATAGTAGAGGTTATCATCGATGATGATTTTTATGGGCGAATGGGCTTCCGATTCAAATATATCGTCAAAACTGTTGCACCACTAACGTATCATCTTGATGGAAGTTTTTCGATCGTTTATTTTTTCTGGTTAACCATTCGATACTTGGCGGTATTTCGTGACGTTTCTAAGCCCGTTTCCCAACCCATTACTTTCCCAGCCGAGTTCAACCGATTTGATACGACCAAACATTGAAGCCCACCAGTTCCACCGAATTGAACAGAGCGCGTGAAACAATTCATAAATATTTATAAATATTATTGACTTGTGACAAGCTTCGGAGTGCGTCCGAACGACATCACGTTCGTAGCACCCCTGCCTACACCTTTCGTGCTGGCTCAGAAATGTCAAGTAATTTTCACCTCCACCCAACCTCTATATCCGAACACATCCCAGAGTCAACCCCCAAAAACCCACGTGATTGACAGGAGCGCTCTTCGGACGCGTGGTGTTGGAAATGTGTGACATGATTTTTAAGGAGGGCTCGATTCGATTCCCTTGAACGAGGCACAAGCCCTGTCGGCTGCGGCCGGGATAAAGCAGAAGGGCTTAACGGTGCCACCACCGGAAGTAGCGGAAAACCTCCTCCCCGCTAGCAGCGATGCGTTCCATGTTAGAGAGAAAGAGTAATGGGTTTTTCTTTCGGCAAACCAACACAAAACACGCCGAGGGTGGTTGTTGTGATTTGCCGACGCATTTAGTACGCAGGACAGGCCTCACCACGGGGAGTTGGAAACGAAAAAGAAAGAAAAAGAAAAAGAGAGAGAGCGAAAGAGAGAGAGACAGAGTGAGAGAGAAAGGTAAATTTGTTGGTTCGAGCAAAACACCGACAGCCGACTGAGTGAAAGCCTAAATGCCTGAATTTAATAAGCCTGATAATGGCGTGCTGGTGTGAATGCTGGCGATGGCGTTGCCGTTTGCCGACGAAAGGCAATCATTTACCAGAAAGCAGACTTGGCAAGTTAATAATCTTGCGGTTTTGCTTAGGCGTTGCTGCCTCGACTGCGTTTGTCGGTGTGTGAGAGTGGTTGTGTAAGTTGTGCCAATGATTCTTCCCTTTCGCCGCTTGATTGATTTCCTCTAGAATTATGAGCAATCGGGCCAAACATGGCAACCGTTCCAATCATCACCAAAACACTTGTTTGCACGATTGCTTTTCTCTAAGCCGGAAACTAATCACCTGCGAACGCAGTGGAATCGAATTCTAGCCGTCAATAGTCTCTATCACAAAAATCCGTCCCTTTCAGTGAATCTTCTACAAGCAGCAAACGTACTACAAATGGGCTAATAAATCCTACACATATTTATCTAATCATCTCAAGCAGAACCACTGCAGAACAAACCTGCCCACGTCCTCGTGATGCCGTTCAGCCTGTGCTCGCAATAACGCAATTACAGCTTTCACTTCGGGCGGTTTACCCGACCTAATTCCATGGTCCCTGCAAACCCAAAGGCAGGCACGCGATCCCTTCCACGCTAAGAAGCGGAAACATTCTTACTCTGCAGTGCTTATTTCTTTAAATAAAAACCCTGTCATGTCGCGCTAAAGGACGACACCGACTGGATGAACGACCTCCACGCACCCTTTTCATGCGATCAGACACATTCCGCACAGCGAGCGCGGAAAAAGAAGAAAAATCCAACACAAACGAAATTACCCCCGAGGTCGACGGCGACGCACAATGAACCAACAGCAGACGCTAGGCCACGTTTCGATTCTTTGCCCTTGGCGTACGATTCCTTTCTTTGCACGAGAAAATGAAGAAAGGGCAAAGGTACACGATACCGGCACCGGTGAGGTTGGGGGATAGGAAAAGTAACGCACCACGCAGAGGAAAAATGCTGTACCGTGGAAAACCGTAGCTCAAACTCCGGAGAAAGTTTTCGTTTTATCCACCCTATCAAGGCTTAAGAAAACGGCAACGGTGATGACGATGACGACGACGACGACGACAACGACAACTACACCACCACCACCATCGAGGGAAATGATTTTCCTCATTACCCTTAGGGACAACTCCC
Organism: Anopheles farauti No. 4; assembly: GCA_000956215.1. Classification (NCBI taxonomy): domain Eukaryota; kingdom Metazoa; phylum Arthropoda; class Insecta; order Diptera; family Culicidae; genus Anopheles; species Anopheles farauti No. 4. Next base: position 7,839 of record JXWZ01001224.1, on the reverse strand, counting down.
CCATCTTTGCCGTTCCAGAAAGGTAAACACCATGTTGGCGATGGCATGCGCTTCTTCTCCGCTCGCAATAATAGATTCCGAAACGAATCACTTTCGCTCGAATCGATTGTTGCTCAACATGGCGCCGAGATGTTCGGTGCGACATCGTTCGACTGCATGCTGCGTGTCGCGTGCTGGCTGGTGGTCCCGAAGAACCCGGCGACGCCGGTAGTTACGACACGCAAAAGCGAGTGTGGCCCAGGTTGCGACGTGATTAATGGGCTGTAAACGATCCTTGAATTCGAGGACACTTTCACTTGGCTGGCTGGGCCGAGGGCGGGTGTCCGGTAGGTGGGGTTAGGCAAAGAAAGAAAAGCGAAAGCGCACGGAAAATCAGGTCCAAATTTCCGAAACATACGGAAGGAAAATATTATCTTTTAATAAACATCCCGCAGTGCACGGGGCACAGTTTGCGGTTTACCCCGCGTGGGAAAGTGAGCGGGTGTGTAGACTCTACCACAGTAAGTTGTGGTGCCATTTTCTACACCCTCTTGTCGTAGAGCCGGCAGGAAAGCTAGCGAGATTCGACTTGCATGACAGGGTGTGATTGAAAAGAAATATTCAACCAAGCACCGTTGGAACGATTCCTGCCGGTGCAGGTTTTGTCCTTAAGCAGTTCGCTTTTTTATATTTCTATGCCAATGCTATATACAATTTGGCAAGGAAAACACCATTACGAATCAAAAACATTACAGATTGCATGTAAAATACGAAAAACATGCTGTAGTTAAATGTAAACACGCAGAAATGTAATAACACATCGATATAGAATAACGATTAGAGTTGAGCGATTTGCAAAACACGTTACTTTATTGACGCCTAAACCTCGAGTGGTTATCACTTATCAGTAAAATTGAGAAAAATGCTGTGAATAAATGCTATGAATGCTTTATAGCGCTTTATAGATGATATATAATAATTGCATTTCAGTTTCCCTCAAACTACGATATTGCTCAAATATTGATATTAAACATCAAATATGTAGGTAGCAAATGTTCATGATATCCGTAAAGTTTAAATTTCAATAGTGTAATAATAATAGTGATAATAGTAATGTAATAAAAGAAATTAAGGGTGCCTTTATATTTCGTTTACCTGTATTCGCAATACAAACGATAAACAATAATAATTACTGTTTCAATTTCCCATAACCATCACGTTTAACGCGCTGTTCCATAGAATTTCCCCATTCAGATTGTCAAATCAACTGAATGCCCGCTCATTTTGTCTCGCTATAATTAATCCTATTTAGTACTTTCTACCCACTACCGAAAACGTCCCTTGTCTCTACAATCTAACTCCAGTTATGAATAGAACACAAAAAAGGTTAATTCCTTTCGATTTTCTTTTCCACTTCACCGCTTGCCCGTATGAACCATGCAGGTGGTGAAGAAAATAATCCCTTTTCACCGGCATACCGCCCCTTAGAGCGGCATCTGTAGCTGAAAAGCAATTACCACAAATAAAAGCTCACCCTGTTCGTCACACGAACGCACAGGCCTAATGTTTTGGGCGCAATTGTCGCACGATCGTCGGTTTAGGAATTGATGGCAAATCGTGAGCCTGCCTGGGGGTGAATATTTTTCTACCACCACACAGTCTGGTATTCCTTCGATTCGGATGTTGCAAGAGCTTCGAACTCGATGCCTCGCACAAAAGCAACACCTTTCCGAATGTACCGAACGGTCATAAATCCTGCAGCCGGTGTGAGAAAAGTGCGAACAATGACCGAAAAACCCACAAATTCATTACTAGGCGTTCGGAATGGAAAAATTTCGTGCAACACGAGGTGTCACCGGACTTGAAACGCACGCAACCGGTGCGCAATGGGCCATAATCGTAAAACCAATGGCACACCTCACCAACATAACTAACGTTCCCTTGCCAGCAGTGTGTACCTTATTCACGCACCACGCTTTTTCGCACCCCCATTTCCTGAAGCAATAAAAAGTGTAGCAATTCGCACCTACTACCGATTCACCGTTGGTAGCTAACTAGATATAGATACCGCGTCTAATCGTTCCCCCCTTCCAAGTGCTTCCTTTCGATCGTTCGCACGATCAACTTTTCTCACATATTGGTGCGGAAAATTGCCGTGCCATTAAAATTGACGCACCCTTGCGAGCTAGTTCCCTTGCCCTTGGCTGCTTCACACGGGATCACCGGGGCCGCACGAGAGAGGTCCAGTTTCGAGAGCAATTTATCATAATTCCCGGTATAAACGGGCAATGTGTCTGTGGCCCAGGCCCAAAATTTTACCCAAAAACAAACCACCCCCTACGATCAGTGCCCCAACACCCGCTTGCTTCAATCTGCAGGCAAAACTATTTCGGACCGTAAGGTTCCATTGGTCCGGGGAAATTAAGGTTATTTATTGCCCTTCTCCAGTGCATCGAATATTCCGAACAACCCACTCCGGAACACGTGTTGCGCTCGCGCGTTCGTACACGAGCATTGTTGTCGGGGTTTGATGATATTTATTGCTTTTAAGAACAATTATTGTTCATTCACTAGCGTTGTGTGATGGAAGAAAACGTAACAGAGGGTTGTTGGATTTGTCAAAATCAATAAAAAATATAAAGCTAGTCAGTTACAAAACAAACATTATTATAAAAAAACTTTAAGTAACAGAAGAACATCTATAGATATAAAGTTTGAAAATTTAGCTTTCCGACTAATTCAAGAACTAAAAACTATCGTTTCTGTGAATACACATAAAAACTATTCCTGAAGTTACTTCGAAAATATAAAACTTTGTGCAATGAATCAAACATTTCTCATCGCCCTCCCGAGGGATCTGCCGCGAGCGAAGCATCATAAAAGTATATCCTGATAGCTTTCAGTACATCAACTCGACAAAAAAACAGCGTGAGTCATCTTTCCAGCGCAGTTCTCCCATTACGGCCAATTAAGTGCAAAACTACGAACCGCCTGACGGATGGCTGTCACGGGGCTGAACCGAAAGACAAGAAATTCTGCTGAAAGAAAAGTTCAACCTCAACCAAGCCAACCAACCAGTCAACCCCACTCAGACGAGCGCAGAAACCAGCTACGCTACCGGGAGAAGCGTTTGCACTGAAATCGGTCACGTTTCCGGACGAAGGCGCATCTTCCACAGCCACCCGCTCGTTAGCGAAGCCATGCGCTCAACTGTAAGAGGCGTTTTTTCGCCCCTTTTGGTTTTCTTACAATAGAGAGAGCGCACCATGCAATAACGGAGGCAGGAAGTTAGCTTTTGCTTACTGCCGGCTTTGAAGCTGTAATCGAATTTTCTCCCGATGATGCAAGCGACCGAAGCGCAGCAGTGTACAGCAAACCCTCGGTGCTACTCGATCCGACAACGGCCATGACAGAAAGATTGTCACGAAGACAAGTATTTCCACTGGTATGCCGTATTTACATTACCCATTTCGCTAATAGGCTTTTGTCGCACTGTCAAATATATTTCTGTTGTGCGGAAAAAATTACGACATTTCAGCGCGATTCCAGAATCGCAAGATGCCAGGACTCTGCCGTGTAACTATTGTTATTTGAAAAAAATCGAATAAAATAAACAAAAAATCAGCGTGGTGCTCGTTTATTGTTTGTAAATGAGAATAATCTATCGCTCACTGCCTGAACAAGAAACATAATGATACTAAAATGTTCACCGTTCAAAATTACGGATTCAAACAATGTTTTCTTTTCTTACTCTTTTAAGTTTACTATCAAGCGCAAAAACTTGCTTCAAACAACATTTAGTACACTTTGTTTTAGTAAACTTTTAAAAATTCGGCGTAAGAGCACCTAGGAGTAGAAACATATTTGAAATTAATGTAGTCTTTGGAATTTGAACATGTGCAAACATGAATTAGTGTAAGAATTACAATTAATTACACAGATTAACTCTAACTCTATACTCTATGATGTGGCCAGGTATCTTGTTTAACAATGTTAAGATAAACGGTTTTAAACATGTTTTCTATAGAAACAAACAGACACGCAATCTTGAAATCTTACGACCCAAATTTAACTAATTAATGAGACTAAATTTAATCACCGACCGTAATCTTGACCATACTTCGTACCTGTAACCGAGCTATAAAAAAAATCAAGCAAACACAACGACAAGGATACACCCGGGCGCTGACAGCTAAGTAAAATACTTTTCACGCTTGCGAAAACGAAAAAAACCCTGAAATGAAACACACCTTCCTTGGAAGTGGTATCGACCCCCAGACACGGTACATTCACAGGGTTTGGGTCACCTTTAAGCTCACCTATCGATTACTTGCCGAACTCGTCGTCGGCGCAAACTCCACTCTCCCCGTTTCACCTTCTGGACTAATCTATCTGGAACGACTACCGCCTATCGATGGAAAGCACTTTCACTTTTTTTGGTCTTCGTTTGGGCACCCAGTTCGTAATGTAATTCCTGCATTCCCTTCCCGGTCGGGATAGCGATACAGGCAGGCGTAACCCGACGAACGGAGGTCTTCCGCCTGAAAGGTGTGCCACGTTCGAATTCCGTTCGGGTGCGAATGTGAACCAAAATACTACAAAAAATAAGCGACTCCCCGGGCGAGATTCGTGACAGGACATGGAAACGAAGAACCATGTTGCCGGAGAGTTGCGCGCCACACAATTTATTGCTTCACCGTGTGAGCGTTTTTTTTTGTTTTCGTTCCCTCTCGGTTTTCCTTTTGCCGTCTAAAGCCGCTTCCAGACAGCTAACCTCGTAGTTCTATCTAACAGCGACAGGTCACCGACTGTTTACTTTTCCCTTCCCCGGAACGCTGAAGCGTTCGTTGCCACTCTCTCATGGCGCCGTTATCGATAGGAATTACCGGTAATAAATTACCTCATCCAACCGTGACAGGAGACTATGTTGGCTGAGAGAGCACCCCCATCGCGGCAAATGTCGCATCGGACATTCAATCCCTTTTCACCGTCCAAGCCGTCCCTTCGAACTAACCACCGAAGGATGTTCCATGGTGAGTGGTGAACGATCATTTTTATGAGCTGGGCAGATGATTTTCCTTTCCCGCGTTTTTTTTTATGATGCCTTACTGCCACCATACCCACATTCATTTATGGGAGAGCTATCGGAAATCGGTTAGATTAACGCTACAGGAGTCACCTTCTGGGCGATGCTTTCTTCACGGTTGTTCGCTTCTATCTCACGCTCTCACTCAGTGATCGCCATCGTTTTCGAATCATTAGAAGTTATGTTTATTGTAATGATTATTAGCAAAGCGCTTTGTGGATCATGCTGCGCCAAATGTCATCTGATGGCTGTTCGGTCCGGAGATTTCACACCAGACGATCAAATGCCGTGCTTGTAGTTTAGTAGATCAAAATTTAAAGCCCGCCACCGGTGGTATTGGTAGCCTTCGTCATCATTAGTACTACCAACGTTTTTTATTTTTTTAATTAAATGACGACGGAGGATATTTTGTTTCACGATGATTTATGCAAATTGGCACTAGCATAATCGAGTTGTAGAAAACTGGGCCGAAATTATCAAAATTATAAATAAAGAAATATTACCTGCAGCACACCTTTGACTTTAATTAATTAGCAACAAAGCACACATATTCCCAGTTAAAAAAAAATATAATCATTAAATAACTTTTATTTCTAACATGTTGATTGTTGTTTAAGAATGATACTTGCTGTCAATAATTAATTTCTACTTGAACACAGTGTGTATAAGAACATTTTTCAATGTCACGTCTACCAGCACAACCAGTAGAACAATCACTTCAAACTTAAATATCGAATCCCAGCTGACTAGCAGTGCGTCTCATAATCGGTATTAAAAAATACATATGCTAAAGTACAATGCACGTTTTGCCGCCCGTTTGACGTCGGTTACTTCAAAGAAAATCAGTTGCTAACCGTCGGCATCTCACGGGCAAAACTACATTCCACAATCAGCACACGAATTCGGTTCGGGTCGCGTCCGCATTCTAAGAGAATTGCGAAAGCAAGAAAATGTAAAACGCTCCCGCAACACAAGTAGCCGCTTCCGAAACAACTCAGAGTGTTCCGAGGGCGGACGCGCCGTGTACTACAGGAGACAGAAACACACAACGGGTTGAAGTGTCATTATGATGGATTCATAAATTATGTAAATACATTTAAATGGAGTTTTTTGTTTTGCTCTTCTTTGTTGGCACTCTTTCTGCTTTCCTACGCAGTGTCGGGAACGACTTGTACGTCTTGGGTCGATTGATGATGATTTGCTTCTCGAGCAAAACGTGCCGCCGATTCCGCGACGAAGAATTTTTCCATGGTTCCGACTTGACGAACCAGGGAGAAGGTGTGAGAATTCCTATTAAAGCCACAAACCCTCCGTGAGGCCGTGTGTGAAAAATGGGAAAATGATTGCCTCATGTTACAGCAATTAAACGCAGTACGAGCACACATTCACACGCATACATTATGCCAGTAGAACGGGCAGTCGGTGTTTGCTTTTTTGTGTCTCTTCTTTTTGTCATTTGCACGCGGAAAGTGTACTTGCTACGTTCTGAACCAAACCGCGGCGATAAATATCGAACCCTTCCGGGCGAGGGTTTGGGTTAAAAACCGGAAGTCTATTAAAGCGATGGTGTAGTAATGGATCCATTAAAGTAATGCCTGTCCACAGATGGACTGGTCCCCCCCCCCCTTCCCCCTGCGTCAGCGATCAATTAATTTATCACTGACCAGGCGATACCACCAGCAGAACCAGGGGAAATCCAACTGCACGGTGCGTCACTGATAGGAATTATTATTGAAGAGTGCACTCTTTTATGTTGCATGCTGTTATTATGCCCGTTCGGAATTGGGCCAATTACATGTTTATTATTATCTTTCTCTGCCACCGACAATGGGTGCGAGTGCGGCCACCACCCGTCCGTGGCCACTGCGTAAACATTGATCCGCGGTTCATAAAATCCACGACTGATTTTTTTTATTTATGCTATAACCGTTCTTTGCCTCTCGGTTTTTATTGCAATATAAAGGAGCAGTAACCATGCTACTGTGACTAAAAAAAACTCACATCATCTCGTTCGTTTCTCTCGCGGGTACCGGTCGTCACCAACATCATCAACCGTGGGTATGAGGATGCAACGATGCATCACGACGGTGGTGTGTTTGTTTATGTCATATTTGCTTTTTACAACTGATCGTTATATCCAATTTTCATACCAGCCAGGCATGGTAAACATGACACACGCTCAAACCGTTTGATGTCGCTCTACCGTGCCTCAAAATTAGTTTCTCATTGCTTTTCATTTCAGATATTTTTTTATTTGCTTTATATTTACTTCCGATGTACTGTTTTCTGCTTGCTCACATCATTTAGTTGCATTTCAACTATGCTTTTCAGCAAATTGCTGAATTGCTGAATTCAATCGGTCATATTAACAAAAAACTAATGATGATTGCGTTTCCTCTGGTTGTCGATTTATGAAAAATCAATCTGATACAATGCAAAAAAAAACAAACAATGATAACAAACAAACATTTATAAAGTGTATGGTGGCATTACCAATTAAAAGTAAGATTATGTTTTTAATGCTTTTAAATTTAAAATTTAATGAACAGGTTTCAATTTGACATTAGATAAAAAAATAGTGTAGTAGTGTATGTCATTCTATTGCAATTTTGAATATTTTGCTGGCCTAAAAAACAATCGACCAATTGAATAAGCTATTCTATTCGCGATGTTTTTTTTAAATTCGGTCATGATAATATGCTGTTTAAACAACATAATACGAACATAATGAATGTAACATATGATCAGATAGCACAACATGATGCTATTTATGA
>JXWZ01001222.1:0-17074 GCA_000956215.1 Anopheles farauti No. 4 | reverse complement strand
GCGATCCAAATGGACGTATGTTCGAAATTCGGAAATTCTGCATCTCTGTCTTGTGTTGCGTCGAAAATCTGGGCTTCACTATAGACTTTAGAGCCGCTTCGAGGTCAAATTCGGTTCCCGGCTGTTACATTTCTGAGCAGTGCCGACTGTGCCAAATTGTGTAGTGATTGAAAAACGAACTCGTGGTGGGTTAGAATAAACAGATTTCTCTGGAGGGTATCTGATTTTGATTTCAAAAATTGAGCTGCTTGTATATTAACAATTTTTGATAGCAGGCAGGGGTTAAAGTCGCGAAACTTTATTATACACTTTTATAATATTGAAACGCTCGAAGTGTTCTCGGAGTTTTATTCTAATCTTTGCCGGGTTTTGGGGTAGCTACTATTTCGAGATTTTCCATTCAGTCGGAAAATAACCAATTTTCAGATATCCGTTGAAAATTAAGGTAAGATATACAATTGCTTTATTAGGAAGATGTTTAATTACTTTGTTAATTTCATCAAAACCTGAGGATTTTTGGTTCTTTTTATTTTTGATGGCCGATTGTTTGCTCGGCTGTGCTGCTTATGGGTTGCACCACCATACGCCAGTGGGCATCCGGAGTCAGCTTCAACCGGTCCATGTCTAATCGCGGGTTGGTCAGCTGGTGAGCGATGAAAACCTTCTGGAGTGCTACTATCCCGAAACTAAATTATAAATTATTATTTTGAACATAAATTAGTTTTATCAGGTTAGTTAAGCAATATTTAAATATGCACACGTACAATAAAACACTTGCTTGCAAAACAAGCAAAATAAATGGTACACTTGAAGATAGAATGAAAACTTTTACAATACTTTCTACCCATAAGTAATCCGAAATCGAACTGGAATGTTATCCTTATTTATTTTCTACATCCGACGACGAACGGAACTCAAATAAACAACAAATTGTAAAACAAAGGGACAATAGCTAACATGTACTGTTTTGTTGTTGGCGATTGCGGGAAAGCTGGATTTGTGACGATCGTTTTCAGCAGCCATTCCTACCACTCCTTAGCGGAAAAACGTAAAAGAGATGACACACAGCGATGACGAGTAACTCCAGAGGGGGGAGGGTGGCTCTTGGTGGAGAAGATGATATTTCCGCACGAGAGAAACGTATACTATATGATGACCAACGACCGTCCGTTTGATAGACACGTTTGCTAGCCATATTAGCATAACGGCGGTACGACGAAAAAAGAAGAGTCTTGTTTTGGAAGCTTTTCCTTCCTTTTCAGGAACAAGGAGAAACGTGTATGTGCACTTGGTTCGCTCTAGCAGGTGGGCAACCCATCGCTCTGTTGCAGGATGAGCCTGATGTAAAACTCTTTCTATACAATTGTGTGCGAGCGTTACACTACATTTCCGTGTGATGGTAAAGTTTACGTTCAAGTGCACAACAGAGCGAGAACAATAATTTAACTACGGCAGCTGGAACGCCAGATGGCGGAACGGATTTAGTTATCCTTCTTCATTCTGGTCGAGGTCATACGGTAGATGATGGAGTCGCGGCCCGGATCCATCGTGCCGATCACGATCGAGATGGCAATCAGCGAGAACGCGAGCACAACGCTGAACCACAGAATGATGTTGAACATGACTGGGTAGTTGCTGTTGTACTTCAGCGCCAAGTTCAGCGGCTGCGGAATAAAAAAGCGGGTTTATATTTTCGATCCAATATCGTCGTCACATTCCCCTCAAGCCCACTTACATCCTCCTCTTCTTGTTTTGGCTGGACGGCTTGACGCTTCGAGCGAACCACCAGCTGTCCTTCGTTGGCCGTTACCAACCCCACGATGACGGCTCCGTCGAAAGCCTTTTCGGATGCTGTTTCCAGGCCGGCCAGCGCGCTGACGAACAGTTTGTTAGCTTCTTCCAGAGCGGGCGAGTTCGGTTCGTGAGCGGCTAGCAGGGCTTCGAACGAAACGCGGACGATGTGCACGGTGGGGATACGGTCGGTCGACGTGACGAGCAAATCGCTCAGCCCGTTCAGGAACGCAATCTGGCGCAGGAAGTCTGAGTCGGCCTTGTTCGATTTTGGCTTCAGGTGTTGTGGTTTCACCTCTTCGTCATCGGGTTGCACGGTGCCAAGCGGGGTCGTAAAGCTGTCAGACGATTCCTTCAGATCAACCTCGAAACTGACACCCTGATGATCGGCAGACTTCTGCACCAGCTCACTGAGTGCGACGGATCCGGTGTTACCATCCAGCTGGAAGCTTTTAGCACCCTGTAAATATCGATTGCATTTCAGTGTTATTACAGCAATCTTATACATGGGAGCCTCAGCGTATACTTACGTCCACCGCGAGGGAGTCGAGACCCTCGGCAACGACGACCACGGCACCGTTGGCGGTGTTGAACGGGTCCTTGATCGTCATGCCATCCCATTCCGTTGGCAGACTGACAGAGTAGCCAAGGGCGGCACCGAAAACTTCTGGCAGCGCTTCCGAATCCAAGCGGCTGTTTCCACTGAACTCCACCGCCTTCGGTGAATACAACACCGAAAGTTGATCACAGTTTGCTGGAATAACAACACAGAAGAGTTGAACTCACTTTTACATTGCACACAGAGGATTGGGTTGGATTGTGTAAAAAACATGGGTGCTAGGAAATGTAGTGTTGTTATTTTTTCTTTTACAGAATGTCGCTTTTCGCTACACCAGCCTCACCCGCTCGCAGCTGCAGTGCGCAGCTCTCGACACGATAGATATTTTTCATGTGGAATAAAACTTACCAGCTGCAAACAGTGCAAATACGAGGAAAATCGCCCGCGACATTTTGTTCAGCGAAAAAGTTATCTGCCTGCCTCCGATTTTGCACTTATGATCATATGACGTTTAGTTCAGTGGGAAAAGTCGATTTTTTTTGATCACGTGTGTTTTCTTTTTTCTTTCCTTGGCAAGAAATAGCAAACAAAACAACAACGACAGCTGTCAAAAATGTCAGTTAAACCGAGCAGATTACCTAGCTTCCACAGTCCCATCGATGCGACATTAGCATACGCACTACGGACTAGTTGATTGAAAGGTCAAATTAATAAAAAATATTTTTCATATAATCACACCGAAAACAGAAATTTGTTCATCTGTTTACATTAATTACAATATTGTAACATTTATTATATACATTAATTTACAATACCATTCCAGTACGGCGTGTACATTTTTTTAGGATGGTAGATTTATTTTAGAGTTTTTACTACAAATAACTGCTTAGGTTATTAATTTACTTTAGTCATAGGATAACTATTTGTTCTCCGAATAATCTAATTCAACTGCATGTCCTATGATTTTTGCAGCCATCTTTTAAACAATTTAAAAACTATCTTATAATTTCGATAGCTCCTTACCAAGTCAATAAAATCCATTGATACCTATATCGTTATTATGAATGTATTATTTTACGAGCTGCAAAGTACGAGCGGCATTTACAGTATGCCGTTTGCATAGTTAATTATACAGATGGATTGATGGAACGAGTTATATATTGAAGTTAATCGAGTGCAGTATATCATTCTTATGACATTTTTAATAAGTAATAAGTTGAAACGGTGCATGTTCAAAGTTCAAAATTCAAATAAAAAATGCGACTTCAACTTACCCATAGTATGCGCTGCTATTTTGTTGAACAAGAATACCTTAACTAATCAGTTTTTACAACTTGAGTGGATCTCGCTCGCTCAACAATAGTAGACAACGACAACAAATGGCAAAGGAGGCAAATAAAGTATTTTTGTTGTCCTAAAGTATGTTTAGGATACTAAACTTAACTAAATGCATGTATATAGAATCAAGGTAAACGCTATTTTTTGAAATGTCATCTATATGGGCAACCAAACGAAACACTAACACTTACTTATACACCATCATTACACTCACTTATTTTTATTAAAATAAATATCCTAACGAACATTCCAAATACATGTATATATGAATCATTTGTCGAGTTGATAATCTTTTTATCAATGCATACGATTGATTATGCACACAACATCTCTTTTCCATCATCATAAGGCATCACGGGTAGCTTTTTTTTGTTGAGTGGTTGGAATCAATCTCTATAAAACACGCACCAATGTTTCTATTTGGCGGCCAGCTTTTCCCAGCAGTGATCACAAACACGCACCGGTTTGGTTCCATTTCCCATTTGCTGCTGGTCGGGCGTTAGGGTGGCAACGTGTTCCGAGCAGCTGGAACAGAATATTTTACCACAGTTTCGACAGTGATGTTTTCGTCGCGTCATGCTAAACTCTTTATCACACGCGGTACACTTTGAGACGACTTTGTCCGGTGTCCAGCCTCCACCAGCACCGTTCGTCGAGTCACCATCTCTGCTACTACCATCGGGGCCATAGTGATTGTGACGGTTGCCGGTTGCTTTTTCTTTCAGCTCCGAAATTTGAAGCTTACTGACGCTCAGCTGCACACCAAGTTCCTCCAGCGTGCGCTGATCTTCGGCCCACTGACTGCGCAGTTTTTCCAGCTCAACGTTAGCTTTCCCCAGTTGCTGTTGATTTGAATACAGAAAACGATTGGAATCATCAAAGCGATAGGAAAAAAAAATTGAGAAATAATTTTATGAAAGCATTACCGTGGAATCATCTAACAACTGTTTCACCTGCAGCTGCAGGTCGCTGATGAGCTCCTTGTGTTCCATTTCCTTTTCCTGCATAGCGGTCCGCCACTCGCGTTCGATGCGCAAATCCGCCTCAGCTCTGGCCGCCCTTTGTTCGCTGGCGACCACTTGCAGCGATAAGGCCTGAGAGGATTCTTGCAACGCATTCAGGCTGGCTGTTTCCGAGCTATATCTGCGTTGAGTTGAGAAATAGCTATTAGTATCCATGCCACGTTTAGACTCATGAAGTTTAGGGTAAACGATTGATAAAATAATTCTAATCGGTAGTTGTCAATAAACGATTGACGTTATTCTAATCGGCAGTTGAATTGAGTTCTTTAGCCTATACTATCAAACTATTAAATTTATACTGTATTACGTTTGTCCCTACATAGCATATGCCTTATTTAGTGTATAACAAATATCTTGGTAGATCGAGTATACTGTGCTTCGAAATGTTTTTTTTTGTGAAAATAATTATGAAAACCCTAGTTATTATTTAAATCATATATTAAAACTATTCATATTTTTTCTTCTGTTATAGCTTTGCAAGTTACTTTCCATTTTTAATTTATTTCGTTATCTTCTTACTTGTGCTATTTGCCATCTATAATCAAGTATATTATAAATATATAAGAACATTGATATGTATCCGCAAAATGGGAGACTAAGTATTCTAAGTTCTTTTTTTTTAGGTTCAGGGCACAGTTCATTTTCAACAATCATCAACACGAATGGTCACATGGGGAAATTGACTCGATTGATATTTTTCCACCATAGCTGATTAGTAAATGGCTATTGTACCTCTTTGTTTCCACTACAGAGAATTGCGTCAAAGGTTATTAAAAGGTTTACTGTTCTATTCTTCAAAAACCGGAATGCTCTTCTCATTGTAAAAAACACCCAAAATGACTAGTATATGACATAATTGCTATCTATTTTACTATAAAATTCTGCCCCATGAAAACGACGATTAGTGTTGATGATTTTCTTTCGTATAAATGTGTCACTGTACACCCTACTTCCTGCATCACAATATCGTAAATAACGAAATTTGTTTGTGATTTGTAGGATGCAATTAAAAAATTCATAGATTAACTAATAACCACAGTTTTAAGAAAAATATATTAATAAAAATTTTGAACTATTTTTACAATTTCGGATCAATCCAAAACCACTGGTAGGAAACAATCGGTTGTTGTGCATGTATTTACACTCTGAACATTTCCAACATTTACTGCAAATTGTACCATCCAGTATGATAGACTTCCTTAGAGATAGTAATTTTCTAATTCATCTGCGTTTTCTTCGAATTCAGTACAGTACTTTCTTTCGGCAAAATTGTATTGCTTTTCTCTGATGAGATCTTTTAATCAGGCCCTTTTAACCAGTTTAGTATTGGGTGAGAAATTCATCAGATAGTATGAAACAATTTGATGTAAGTAAGGGAAATGTTAAAGAGTGGCTGAAATTAACTGTATTAACATATCAACACATTTCCAGAATAGATTTGAGACAAAGTTAATATGTTATTTCAATGTGTTATCAAACATAAAAAATACACCAATAAAATGTAGAAACAAAATTATGTACAATTTTACACACCCCAACAAAAACATATAAATATGAAACAACACCAGATTTTAACCAGATTTCCTTCATTTTATTGACTTGACCTCTATTCATTGTCAAATCGAGTTGTATTTCATACCATTCCAATAATACAGGGCAATATTAGCTGTTTCCTAAATGGCAATAAAAGCGCTCTATTCCGTTGAATCATCGATCACATATCCGTACGATGCATGTGGTTGATTTTAAAATTATGCTGCTTGTTTTATTATGTTGTAATACGTAATCAAAGCGCCCAGAGACCGTACCCAGAATAATAATTAAATTAAAAAATATATCTTTGGCTAAAAGAATACTCATAAAAGAGGCTAGAGGCTCCATAAATGCTTATTACTATTGATTTCAGGTTCAAACGAGAACTCAACTCAACTGCACCTTACACGGTTAGTGTTTAATAGTAAGATTAGTAAAGGGTAAAGGCATACAGTGTTTATTATTGTTAAGATACGCTAACTTAGAAGTTACACTAACGAGATGAATATAAAAAAGAATTGCATACTTTTTCTCCAGCTGCGAAATCGCACTTGCCATCGATTCGCGCTGCGTTTCCATGCGCGACATTAGCTCGGTTTTGTGCTTCAACGACGCCTCGCACTCCTGCGTTAAGAATATGGGTGGAAGTGTATACATAAATAGCTTATTAGCGCCATGTTTTGCTGATTTTTGCATTTTGTTGTCCTGCCAAAGTTCCCATAGCCTTAATTAAAACGCGTTTAAATTACATGTTACGTTAAAAAAAAAACATTATTCGTTTTGAGTTTTGTTGGAAGATTCCGAGGGTGTCGGGGCTTCCACAATTGCTGATTTGCTGGCACCGCCGTCCACGTCTACTTGCGGAGGTGATGATAATCTTTTCTGTGCTTGTTCCTGCTGTTCTTTCGATGCGTCCAGGGTGGCTTGAGTGGCCGTCGCGCTAGAACTGCCCGACAAAGGTCCGGTAGTAGCGGCAGTTGTAGTAGTAACTGTTCCGGACGCTCCGACCGAAGGAGATTTACGCAGCTTGTTTGCGTTAAACGGCGGAATGGTACCGATCTTGAGATGTGGTTTCTTGTTCGGTGGACCGACCAGCCCGCTCCCATACGACCCACTTCCCGATGGTGACGACACACCACCGCCACTGAACGAATTGAGTGTGCTGATTTGGGAATCCGTCATCGCGTCGGCGGCTCCCTTCCGTTCGAGGTTGGACAGTATTTTGCCGATTTGTGACGCTTTGATCTGTAACCGTGATACCATCTCACCTTTCTGCGTTAACTCCAACTCGCATTCCTGTGTAGAAGGTGTTGTCGTAAAGATGAAGACAAGAGGAGACAAATTTTACACCCTTTCTTTCCGTGATCCCTGTGCGTGTGAACCCAACTTAAATATATACGCCCGATCACCACTCTGACGCTTGATTAACGCCAACATACAAAAAAAGCAATCATAAAAAGCACCTAACCCAATATTACCTGTAGCTTACGGTACATGTCAAGATTGATTGACTTGATGTCCTCCAACTGACGACGCAGCGATACAATGGTATCCTGTTTTTCGTGTATATCCTTCTCCAGCAGTTTCATGGCCATTTCCGTTTCCGCCTTCAGCGACACCTTCAATTAAAGATTTTTCAAATACAAAAAAAAAAAAAACAAAGCGTACATAGTCTGACGTTAGTTAGGGGATCACTTTAAAACACCATTAGTTTCCAGTGGCTACACTAACTTGAAGATCCAACTCCTTCTCAATCTCCTGTCGCTTCTTGCGTTCCTCGGCAAGCGTTTCTGCCATCTCTGGATCGAACCGATCCAACACGTTCGTCTTGTCCTCTATGGGGTGCCCGTGCTGCGAGGCCCTTCGCAGGGCCGCATTTTCTGCCTGCAGTGCCAATAGGCTATTCCGAGCGATTGCCAGATCTTCCTTCATCAGTGCGTTGGTCGTGGTGAGTGATTCGACCTTCGCCTGCAGATTCGCGACAGTAGCACTGGAGAAGGCCAAACAGCGTCGTTAGTTAGATTTCGAGATCTCCCCGGTTGTGGATGACGCTTACTTGAGATGTCGGTTCAGTTCTTCGATGTAGTTCTTCTGATCGAGCACAGCCGTCATGGCGCCGGTCGCACTGTCGTCGATGCCACCCGCTACACCGCCATTATTCTCTTCGTCCGGACTGTTGCGAGAGCTTGAGCGTAGATACAGCGAAAAATCAATCACACCCTGCTGCGAGTCGAGATCTTCCTCCTTCACGCACAGATTGCAATCGATCACATTCAATCCGACCAGAATGCCCACGATGATGATGATCTGCAACGCAACGGAGAGTTGACGGGGGATGGAGAGATTCATACCAACCATTCAGATGGAACTCAACAATGTTTGGTCCCTAATTCATACCTCATCGCTCATCATCAGTGCGTGCGGCTCGTAGTACTCGGCCAGCGAGTCGTCCCGATGTTCGATTAGCACCTGCAGATAATCGGCCAGCTTTTTCTGCATTAACGCCAAGCGCAACCAAGCCCGGGCACGGCCCATGTGCGTTCGTACCGTGGGCAGATCGCGCACGGACGACGTTATGTCCAGCGCTTCGACGCAGTACCGCTCGACACTCTGCAGAATGTCCCAGAGTTCCTTCTTGGGGCCAAGTAAGCCTTTCTTCGGTTTTAACCCGTGGCGCAGGACATGTTCCAGTACGATAAAGAAGTGTTGCAGCGGCAGATGGTCCGAATCCAGCATGCGACCAAAGCGCAACGATTGCTCCAACAATTCCTTCACCACCAGTTTGCATATTTTCACCAGATTGCTCCGCTCAATCGAGGCCGGATCGCGCGCTATTTGTTGTCCGACACCCGAAGAATTCCCATCGAAGACCAATATGAAACATAGAAATAAAGACACGCAAATGCACAATACGCGTTTTAGACAATGCGAATCGTAGCCAGTAACAAGACAGGATCACAGTAGACATGGGATTTACTACGATGACAATAATTTGACAATTCGTCACAGACTTTCAACAAACCGCAGCCGCGTGAAATCAAAGTGAACGGATTTCATCAAATTCTAGCGCTAAATTAAGAGAGAAAATGGTGCAAAACAGAACATTGTTGCAGAATAAGGATTGCAAGAAATGGCGCTGAGATCCATCATCACGGCAAGGAATTCCATTTTCGATTGGAGATTTTGCAGTGGTAGTAGTTTATGTGCTGAGTTGTTGATCTTCATGTTGTTCAGTGCAATGAAAATGAATCAGGTAGATTGCAGAGCACTATTTTTGAAACAATCTTGCTTTACTGCCGATGACTTAACCGTACTGGAAGCTCGGCGTCATTATGAGGTAAATTATATGATTAATCTTTTATCACTGTGATTATGTAAATGTAACCTAAATCTAATCGTTGTAGAAAATGATGCCTGAAAAACTTCGTGAATTTTTGCCTTTAGACGACGAAGCGTGCGCACGGCAGATAAATTTTATAACACAATTGGAAAAGAAGACAACCGAAGCGATCGTACAAGAAGAAAGTAAAGAACTGTTGATGATAGCTTTTGTGGATGCTGCTGGGGCGTTTATGTTTGGTTATTTTGTACCCGTGGTAAAATATTCCTTCTACGGAGGTTTTGCCAGCCAACTGGCTGTAAGCAATGCAACACGACTTTTGAGAAAATACGAAACATTTTTAAGAAGTAACAGAATTGCAAGCATCGTGTACAACGATTGGAAACTACAACAGCTCGATCCTGTCGAGTTTTTGCAACAGGTTGAAGTTATAGCCGACAAGGAAATTGAAGCAGAACGGCCCGAATGTCACCGTTTATTTGCAGGCCCGATGGAAGCTCTGAAGCCAATGGTGGAGTTGGACGAAGATTCTGCAGAAATTGTGCAAATATCGTTGCCCTACTATCGCAACGGTTCCGTTCACAACCCAAGAGCGAAAAGCGCAAACCGTGCACTGTTACAGTATTACCTTGCAACGACCAATTGTTTGCGAAAGAGTAAGAAAAAGCTATCAACTTTCCAAAGAGATCTTTCCGAGTGGATAGCAAGCCATATTGGATATATTTTATCAAACGACACTCGCTTCTACCCTGCTTTCGAAAGTATATTGAGAGTACAGAAAACTATAGACAATGGGCGTAAACTTCCAAGGAAGTCCATCACTGAAATGAACGAGGATATACAAGAAAGTGAAGATACCGATGGCTTTTCCGAAAATCCAGACGATCTGGAGCAATCGACAGATGTTTCGTGGGTCAAAAAAGTATCACTTTGGATCGTATGCAGTCTAGCGGTATTGCTGATCGTGTACATTATTTTTAAAATCAAACAGAACCGTACCATTATCACCGGCAACCGACTAACTCATCGACGAAGAAAACCTTCGGAAAGGCTCAGGAGTTCTAGCAGTCTCAAATTATCTCGAGAAGTCAGCGAAGAAGACGAGGTCACTGTGTTCGATCTGACCGATCCAAAAACTACCAGTAAGCAGCGTAGTACGTATCTAATGGTATACGTATCTTAGTATACTGGACTAGTGTATTTAACTATTCATTTACATTAGCTTCCAGGGACAGAAACAAGCAACGAAAGTTCTCTGTAGCACGCTTAATGCAGCGTATGCATCCTAGTAGGTGGAAATCAAATGCCAAGGGATACCAACCGGTCGCTGTTGATCCGTTCAATGCAGAAGCCACGGATCCCTTGCTGTTGAAGCGACAACAAAAGTGGACCGAACATGACCCGCAGCCAGGACCGTCGGGAATGAACAAGAAAAATAGATCACGATCATGCAGTTGCATCTCGTGCATTGAACAGGAGATATGCTTGGATGCACGACCGTCGCTTGCACGTTCCGTATCTTTCAGTAAGAGCCAAGCGAACGTAAAATCTCACAAACAAAATACAAACAACACGTCATCTTCCTCATAAGAACATGGATACAAAAATCGGCTTAGATAAACAATGCGATACATCGTAATTGTAACTACACGATGGCATAACGAAATAGTAATTGAAAGAAATGAAATTCGATTATAACATAAATGAAAAAAAAAAACAAAACACAAAGACTGATACTATGCGTACGGCGATGGAACAAGCACATTCAAGAGCATCTGAGCGGTAGTTTCTTAATCGAGATGCTGTACTTAAAGCCAATGCAGATGATCAAGCCAATTAATCAAAGCCGCCCGCGCATGCCTCGTAGACCCACTTTCACTTTCTTCCATGATGTCCGCAATGTTTCATTTTGTCTGATCACTACTGACCCGAAGGAGCCATCCCGGGGAACCCACCAGAACGTGCCTCATTATCTCAACATTGCAAATCATAATACGCTCAACGCATGCGCTCCAATACAAAGTACGTTTGTTTTCGACCGTTTCACCGTCGATTTCAGTCCGAATAGGTCTCCGTAGTTTGCAGACACTTTGTATTGGCATCACATTGAGGATGGACATTTTTACAAAACTCACACATACAATGGAATGGAAAAGAAATCAATAAATAACCAATCGGTAGAAATACGGGAAACTAATAAACAAATCATACTAGAACACTCTAAAGTAAGATCAAGTAAGATGAGTGGGTGGGTGGGTGGTGAGTTGTACAATAAAAAAGGCACCTACAGTAGTAGTTAACCCAATCGCGCTCGATAATCTTCTCATCGCATTTTACGTTCTCAATTATACCGAAACTGCAGTCACCGGATCCTCCGCCTGCACCACCTCCGCCGCCGCCCAGCGCATCGGCTCCACCACCGGGGCCACCGCCGCCGCCGCCGCCGCCACCGGTCTGGCCGTCTTTGATATCGAGATCCTGCAGCTCCTTCAGACAGAGCCACTCGCCGTCGACGGTGACGCGAAAGTTGCACAGATAGATCGTGTCCTGGGCGGCGGTATCGCTGACGCTACCACCGCCGGCCACCGCCCCGCCACCGGTACCGCGCAGCTGCGCAGCGACCGTCCGGTGCCCATCGCCGGTGCCGGCGGGGATGGCACGGGGCAGCGTGATCAGGGTGGTGCCCGCTCCGTGATGGTGTTGTCCATCGCCGTTGCCGTTCTTACCGTTGATTCCCGTGGCCGCGCTGCCGCCACCGGCCGCCGTACCGACGCTGCCGACATTGCTGGTGGCGGTGGTGGAGGAGGTGGTGGTGCTGGTCGCAGTCGTTTGATGGTGATTGTTCGGCTGTGCAATGCCCAACGCACGCATCTTTGGCTGTATCGTGCCCACACACGGAAACGCGTAGATCGTAAGAAGATAGAGAAACGGAAACTAGTATCAATGCATCTAGCGTACGAAGCTTTCTGGTCCGTGTGACAAAGCGTACGAAAAGCAGCCGAAGTACTTGGAGTAAGCGATTCGAATGGGTTGCAAAATTGGGAAGAAAATAGTTGCCCTCAATTAAAAAACTCGACGATTTAAGTGATCTATTGGAAAAAAGGATCTATTTAATTTGGCATTTGATTTTACGCTTCCATATGCGTCTATTATATGATGCATGTCGGCTTGCATACATTTATACGACACTGTTATTGAGAGTGTGAAGCTAGCAGAAACCATTAAAAGTGGCTTATGTTTCACATTTTACTATTGAGGTCTTGAGCTTGACCTTGAAATCAAAACTATTGGCAACAAAACAATGACTCACAGCATTTCACTCTGTGACGGTGATCTACTAAACACGATTATTCATGTTGATGCCATTGGACGCCAATCCACGTTTCATTAGAAGAAAGAAAGCAGGATGTTGGCAAATGGGTCACAAATGGGAAAGGTTTTTTTGTTTAGTACACCGCAATCAATATCTGTTTTATCTTCCCAATTCATTCATTCCATTTTGCTTACACTGCTTTTGTACGCCATCGTTTGTCTGCTAGCAAGGACCAAATGTCTCCTGTCCGATACGTTCACGTATCATATGGTGGGGAACTTCTTTCTCGACTTACAGTGCGATTTACGGAGCCTAAGGGGTGACTCAGCAATGTTTCCGTTTTGCCGTCAGTTCCGGGATGTCCCGTCCGGATGTGAATTTATTATGTTTATCGATGGCACAAACTTAAAACACTCCTCTTCCAGCACGGGATGTTGGCAAAGTTACGTGAAACGAAGCACACCTTCTACACCCGGTGTTGCTCAAACGTGTTAAAAGACTTCATTCGATAAAACGGTTACTGGTTAACGTAAGTTAACATTGGAAATCTTCCGCCACTAGGAATATACGCCGTGCGAAAGCTATCCCTAATTTACCACTGGCTGGTATTATCGATTTTTCACCCAAACTCAACGCCTGCTACGGGGTTGTAGCGTGCGTGTAACCGTCGGTTCTTTGCGAATTGAACGGAACCGAATGGCAGTGAAGAGAACCGAGCGCGACGCGTTTGACATTTGTGCAAATTAAGGACATGCGCAGTTTGGTGCACCGATCCGATGACGAAGCCACCGTTGTTTGCCGTGACAATTTCTTTCCTTCACTATGGCCATAATAAACAAAACAAAGCGAACCAAACGCACACATACACACAGAAGTGGAGAAGGGAAACGGCGACAGAATACATCCAGCCGGTGTAGAAAATGGTTTGTTTACGTTACACACTACTATTTGAATGTGTCGGTGGACGGTTTAGCATTTACGGTGTTTCCTCATCAGTGCACACAGGTGCAGCTGTGAAAGAAAAGCTGCTAATTTGCTGAAAAGTGCATGCCTAATATCGAAAAAAAATGCGACGTTTACGCAGTTGGTGAGATACAAACAGTTCCGTATCTTATCGTAGCAACCTGATGTTAGACATGGAACAGATCCAGATTTCCAGTGTGGTATGTTTACCAGAACCTTCAGAAAACGTATGGTTCATTCGCTGCGTTCGTACCAATTATCATTTGATTCCGTGTGTTAGACGCAGATAAGAACATCTTTCTAATGTGTTGTGTTATCTTTCAAATCTGCCAGGTATTGCAGAATAAGAACAGCATGATGATATGACGTTTTATCGTATCGCAAACGCTAATCAAAGTGAGCGACCTGTTGCTCGTTGCACTTGATAGTGTGGCTTGTGGCATGGTTAGTATGTTACATAATATAACAATATAATCTACCCGAAACCCCATTGGTGAGCTGCAGCTACACATCGCCTAGAGCCATTGCATTACGTGCTGCAACAAAGGATTCCTGATGATTATGTTTTATCAACCTCATTCTGGACTATAACAACACGCACACATCACTGAATACACACAAACACACGCACACATAAGAGACGCTGCTGAACACCGTGCAGAACGACGGTACGGTGGCGTTCGAAAACGTTGTCAACAGCAAACTCCGCACCTTCCCAACCTCAGATACAGCTGATAAGACAGTCCCGCCAGCCGGCTATCGACCATCGGGCCTGGCGATAAAGCGTCAACGTGGGACTCGATTCCAGGGCGTACAATCCGTGCAACGTCAGCCAGTATATTCGCGCTTTCCGTCCGCACCGCAAGTATGCCGCAGAAACGTGTCCGTTTTAGGGAGGATGAGCTGCAGGTTAGTAATCTGCACCAGCTCGGTGGTGGTGCCGTGTACGGTGCTCTGTTGTTTGTGGTTGGCTGCGGGCTGGTCACGAATTACCTTGCCACCCGGCTCCCGCCGGCACTGACGGTGGCGGATTTGGAGCGTACACCGAACGCTTTCATCGCCGAGCGTGCTTGGGCGAGCCTGAAGGTGCTGAACGATATGGGCCCAAAGCCGACCGGAAGCCAAGCGAACGAGGTGATGGCGTACGGGTTCCTGCAGAAGGAGGTACAGCGCATTGAAGCGGCCAAGCACGCGAATCAAGCGCTCGAGGTGGATAAACAGGTGGTGACCGGGGCGTTCAGTATCGCGTTGTTGAACCAATCGATGACGAGCATGTACCGAAATGTGCAGAACCTTGTGGTGCGGTTGGTGGGTCGTGAGCCGGAGCATGCGTTACTACTAAACTGTCACTTCGATTCGGTAGCTAGCAGCCCCGGTGCTAGCGATGATGGTGCCAGCTGTGCGGTGATG
This sequence comes from Anopheles farauti No. 4, assembly GCA_000956215.1. Taxonomy (NCBI): domain Eukaryota; kingdom Metazoa; phylum Arthropoda; class Insecta; order Diptera; family Culicidae; genus Anopheles; species Anopheles farauti No. 4. Next base: position 1,805 of record JXWZ01001222.1, on the reverse strand, counting down.
CTGGAGGTGTTGCGTGTTATATCGCGTCAACCGGAGCGCACCCGGTACACGGTCGTGTTTCTGTTCAACGGTGCCGAAGAGACGATGCTACAGGCGGCCCATGGCTTCATCACGCAACATCCGTGGGCGAAAGAGGTACGCGCCTTTTTGAACCTGGAATCGTCCGGTTCCGGAGGGAAAGAGGTGCTGTTCCAGGCCGGTCCCCATCACCCGTGGCTTATCGGAGCGTACGCACGCGCCATCCGCCATCCGTTCGCGCACACCGTCGGGGAAGAGATCTTTCAGCTCGGCCTTATTCCGTCCGATACGGATTTCCGCATGTTCCGCGACTACGGCGAGGTACCCGGGATGGACTTTGCGCACATTGCGAACGGGTATCGGTATCACACGCGGTACGATTCGATGGATTACCTGTCGCTGGAAGTATTGCAGCGCACCGGAGACAATGTGCTCGCGTTGACCCGCGATTTGGCCGAGTGTGATGAGTTGAGCATGTCCCAACCACCCGTCGGGGAGACGGTTTTCTTCGATTTTGTTGGAATGGCATTTGTGCACTACAGTGCGGCGGCCAGTCGGCTGATAAACGTAGCGGTGGCGCTTCTTTCGATTATCTTACCCTTGCTTGGATTCCCGCGGGTACGCTACGGCAACATTTTGCGGGAAGTGTTCTTTGGGTTGATCGGCACGGTGTTTGGGTTGATTTTTAGTATCATTTCCTGCACGACAATCGCACGACAGCTGGATTTCGTGGGCAAAACTATGTCCTGGTACACGAACACCTATCTGATACTGGGGCTGTACTGCTGTCCGGCACTGTTGGCCCACTGCTTCGTGTATCTGTTCCTTACCACTTTCTACAGCAACAGCAAGGTGAGCGATTGTGATTGATAAATTATTTTAACAACCTGGAATTGAAATAAATGTGTTATAACGTTGTACTCGACATTGACAGAGCGATCTCTCCCTCGGCCAAATGACACAAGCACGTATGGTAGGCGTGAATGTGTTCTGGAGTCTGGTTACACTCGCTGCTACCGGAGCTGGCTATCGCAGTGGATACATTCCCATGGTGCTGCTGCTCTGTTCCATCGCATCCAGCATGCTGAACCTTATCCTCAACGCTGGTCGAACGCTTCGTCGATGGATTTTCGTGCATATTTTCTGCCAGCTGCCGGCCCTACTGTGGGCAACCAATTTCTACAACGTCCTCGTCGAGCTTTTCGTGCCGATCACGGGTCGCTTCGGTGGATCACGCAATCCGGAAGTGTTTATTTCCGTGCTGGCAGCATTTTGCACGCTGCTGTGCTGCAGTTACTTTATACCTTTTATCGGACAGCTGCGTAGTGCGATGAATTTTACCGCCAAACTTTCCGCCGTTACCGTTTTTGCACTAGTGTTGGCCTGCCTAAGCCCGCTCGGGGTTCCGTACCGGGATGAAAGCAGCGGCGTAGCTTCACCAACGCCTCAACGACAATACGTTACGGTAAGAAACACAACAAAATGATCCTCGAAGGGTTGAAATAATGAAAAGTATATTCCTGAAACTATCAGCATACTTTACGAGTATTCCACGATGAAGTCGGATTGTTCAAAGCATCCGACTCAGGGTACTTTTTCCAAGAGATGGACAGAAACACGCGGGCAACGATCGAGGAGTATGTGTTACAACCGGGCGAATCGCTAACGCCTATGCGACAGATGACCTCCTGCCAACAGGAGCTGTTCTGTGCGCTACCGTTTTACTCGCTGTGGCATCAGATGCGGTTCAAGTAAGTAAAATTTGTCACTTCCGCACCAAAATCCCA
>JXWZ01001221.1:0-34954 GCA_000956215.1 Anopheles farauti No. 4 | reverse complement strand
CTCTGCAATCGGCAGCCGCAGCATCAACTGCACGGCGAGCGCACCTGTGTTGCTCTTTTGCCGGTGGCCCTTGTGTATATGTGTGCGTGCGTGTACGAGCGAGACGGCACGCAGCGCGACGGCAACAAAAAAGGTCCGCAGCGCCGGGAAAGGCAGCGAGGAAAGTGGTGTTTTTTCACCGATTTTCGGCTCCGACCGATGGAAAATCGACCAACACCGTGTATGCGTGCGTGTACCGACACACATACTTGTGTGTTTGTGTGTGTGTGTGTGTGACCGGATGAGGAGGGCAACGGCGACGGTGGATGAAAAAAAAAAAACGGGCCAACTCGGCATCGAGAAAAAAGAGAAATCACGCACAGAAACACACAGGGTATACGCGCTTAAAAGAAGTAGGCTCTGAAAATAATGAAAACACCGTCGAAATTCACCGCATCGTATCTCATTGGCTAGGTGTGTGCGTGTGGAAGAACATGTGAACGCGCGAATGCGTTTTCCGCCCTAGAAGCGTGGAACAATATGCACCCAAAGGCCGCACAATCACGCACACAAACACACTCTCGAGCGTTGACACAACGCGTGCGGCACACAGCACTTGTTTGCGCTTGACAGAACAATATCGCGTTGGGCCCTTGTAGCTTAACCGTACGCATACACAAACACACAGACTAATATCCACATACAGACGAACGCACACACGCACGGCTTTCCCACCAGAACCCCTGCCGTGGAGAAAAATCTGAACTATCGGAAAAGAGATGTTCGACCTGGTGCTGTTGATGTTGGCCGTTGTTTTCAGCCTTTGCACACTCCTTACCTACAACGTCCTGTTCGTCCGGGTGGTCCCGTATATTCAGCTGCCGGACGTGTCCTTCCCGGGGCTTTGGCTGGTCGCTTTTTCGGATGTTTTGCCCGCACCAAGCCGGAGCCTTCGATTTTTGGTGTTTGTTGCGCGCGGCTTCCTTCCGGTATCCTTTCGTACACACACGCGCACACGCACCGCTCTCACTGCCCACACGCTGTTGGTGTGTTGTGCCTTACCAAACGACACGCACCACCATCCGAAAGCCCTTTTAGTTCGCGCGGGTGTGGCGAAGACGACGACGACGACAACGACGACGGCTGGACGCTGCTTACTACAACGACGACGGCTCCGGATGCTCCGGGAAACGGTTTCTGTGCGTGTATGTGTGTGTGTGTGTATTTATTGTTTCACAACGCTGATTGGCTACGCTCTTCCCACCCAGTGGACGTGCTCTCGCGAAAGACCGGGGTTTTGGTCTATTCACGGTCCTTTCTCGGTCCGCTTTGAGCTCGAAAATGGGAAAAGAGTCGCTGAGAAGTTCCAATTTTATCATTTGTATTTATTACATTATTTGTATTTATTTTTAATCTGGAAAGTCTCCATATGTACGAATCGTGCTGAACAAATGTAAACATTAAGCAAAATGAAATTGTATGATTTTTTAAATTATTTAATTGCATTTTCATATTCGATGTAATCCTAGAAATTTGCCTGTACAATTAACATTACAACATAGACGGTTCTTTACTTACCACGTATAATTTTCCGCGTAGGTTCCATTTCTTTCTCATTTCTTTCAGAGTGTATTTCCGTTGCTTATTATTAAAATTGCTTTGCTAGTTCACGCATAAGTAAAATAAAATATACAAAATCGGTTGTTGATATTGCTGTGATCTCGATTGGACATGTTTATGTTTTCTTTTAATTACTTTCACTCTGTTGAACTCCGTCTTCATCTGGAAAATGCAATATTTTAAGGAATTGAGCAACATACAAAGCTTTCTTAAGCATAAAAACGAATTCGATCATAATGTTTTGGTGCCGAAATACTTAACGCTGTACGACTGAAAAAGGTGAGCATTTAGAGTTTTTTTTTCACAAAATTTTGTCATGTGGGGGCGCACAAGCGCTGACTCTCGCACGCTCGGCAGGCGCAAGCGAGACGGCCATACGTCAATCTATTTGGTCGATCTCGTTTTGCCTCTTGTGTCAACACCATAGTAGATTGCACAGGTGCTCGTGCAGCTCGATTAAATCCGCTCACGGCGAGTTTGTTCTCTCGTATATGTATTCTCTCACCTTATTACACGATAAAATCCGCAGAAGTTGCGGGTTGCAGGAAGTAACGTACCGGATGGAATAGCCGAAAGCAGATAGCACAAAAGGTATACGCGAAGGCCCATACCTTATCGGGTCACGTCCATTAAATACCACCTGACCATTCATGAAAAAAGCCCGCGACCGTGATTGACGGAGCTGTCAGTGGGTGTGAGGTGTATTCCATTGAATTGGAAACCTGCATTAAAAGCCAGAATTGATCGCCAGAATTGATCGTCGAAGTAGGGCAGTCGTGTGTTGATTCTTACCGTGAGAACTTATAGCGACAATCAATTCATGTAATTCAATTCCCCCTTGACAGCAATACTTGGATTCATTGAATCACCAGGGAACCGTGACGCATTCCCTGCCATGGTGGGCAGCCAATTTTTGCCGAAGAAGAAAGCGAATTTGGTACTAACAAAAAACAACATGCTCGACCAAGCTGATTCACCGAAAACAATCAATCACTTCGAAAGGCACGATGCGCTTGACGTACTTCCTTGACTGCATTGCGCCAGAGAGTGAGAGAGAGAGAGAGAGAGACAGACAGAGAGAGCGAGAGAGAGAGAAAGAGAGAAAGAGAGAGAAGTTCCTCATCGCCCGTTATCGCCCCGTATCGCTCAAGCCGTAAGTACGCGGTGCTTAATCACTTCTCAGCACATTGAACGAATCAAATTCGAACGATCGAACGTACCGCTCAAGCCGCAAGTACGTGGTGTTAAAATCGCTTATCAGCTCATTTTTCGAATCAAATTTGAACGAATTTGCACCACGATGTATGCAATCCGCATGCCGCGATGCTCTCTTGCGGCTGAAAATATTCGTTAAATAGCAAAAATTCATTTTTCAAATTTCAGCAACAGCAGTCACTCTGTGTATGGTTTTCAAAATTTATCAAATGGAATTGAATTCTTGCATGTTGTTTGAATTGTATTTAATGTTTCTTTGAAGTTTTCGAATCTCAATTGAAAATAAACTAAATATACTTTATATTATACTATATTAGTTATAAAAGGTACTAAAACCTAAACTAACTAATACATTAGTGACATTATTATTTAAATAGAAAAAAACCGGTGCGATGTTTTTTTTCACCTTCTTCTATGCGAACACCGAGCTTTTCACTTCAACGCCCTAAAGCGAAGCATCCAATGCCGCACTGTAAACACGATCGTCGGTGTTGTGTTTTGGCTTTCTTCTCTTCTCAACCCACAAACAACCAATATTTTCCCTACCTAGCCACCCCACTCTCCCCCTCCCTCATCAAGACCGTTCGGCCGCCTAGCTCATGCAGAGCTCCACTGGTTGCGTCCGCGGGGATGCGTTTCGTTTCTACACAACAACACTCGGCGAAAGGCTAGGAAACGTTTAAAAATTGTGCAGTTTAGTTGTTTCTTTTTTTTTCCCACCCCCCACGGTACGCATCTGTAGATCATCGGTCGGTTGTTGGCGCTGAAAGACACTTCTCCAATATTTTTTTTACGTTCAAGTTGACCACCCTAACCGAGCTACCGCCCAGCGGAACGAATCGTAGTTGACCCATATTTTGGTTTCGGGGTTATTGGGGAGATTCGCTGTTCGATCGCCTCTGTGGATTTCAGGTGCGAATGTGTGTATCCGTGTGTATACGTATGTGTGTATGTTTCATTGGTTTTTCCGAAAGCTCTACCCTGTCCAGAAGGAAATTTTGCGTTCGTCGCTTAGCCTGCGTTGGCATCTTTTGTTGTTTTTTTGTTGCTCATTTCGTTTCGGTTTCGTTTCTCTCACCCCGGAGACGTGCTTTCCCAGCTTTTATGCAACGCCGTGTTGCTTCTCTCTCTCTCTCTCTCTCCGTCTCAATCGCGCACACTCCCTCATCTCTCTCCATCCCTCGTGCGTTGCGTTAAACTCCAGTGCGGTCGGAGGGTCGCCGGATGTAGCAGTGAGCAGGTGTGTAACCGTTTTTGAAATGTGCATCAGCATCACATTGGTCTGCCCCGGTGGACAGGCACGTGAGACAGAGTGAAAAAGCGATACAGAGATAGAGAGAGAGAGAGAGAGCGAAAGAGAGGGGCACTGGTTAGTGGATGCGAACGGAATATACCGTTCGCCGTGCGCGCTGGAGGGGTTTATCCTCCCGTGGTACGACTGACTGCCAGTTTGGTCATGCCACTTCAATATCACTACAGCCGTGTGGTGTGGTTAAGTGAAAGCTCTCCCCCAGCAGTGCCTGCGCTGACTAAACATCTTTCACCAGCGCGAAAAACCACACCAAAATACAAAAAAAAACACACACCAACAACGCACGAACGCAGTGTGAATGTCCTTCGGCTTCTTTCACGCACGGACTTGGGGCGGAGTGTACAGTTTAGTGCTACCGCCTGCGTACCAGGTTTCGCTATTCCTAGTGCAGCTGCTGCTCGGATCTCCATAACGGTAAGCGGTAACAGCTGAGTGCGAGAGACGTACACACACAAACACACACACACACACGCATCACTCAAACAATGGACCGCAGGGAGTGACTCGATCAAATCGTCCACGATCAACACCGTCCGGATGTGTAAAAGTGCTCCCAGAGAAAAAGAAACGGCGGATCGCCATTGGTGTAATTGATCAAAATCGTGTCACCGTGGGCAGACCTCCTAGTAAACAAACCTGGAGGAAGTGATACTAACACCGTATACACTGGACAGTTCAGTGCTTCGCTTAATTTTACTTTTGGCGAAACGTCACTTTAAGTAAACAAAGCAATAATAGCGTGCCAAACGGCTACTGCAACACCGGAAGCGTACCGTGCCGTGTAGCTTGACAACTTTTCGTTTGTTTCCAACAGAGATACGAGCAGCTGCGAGCTAAATGGTAGAATAGTTCGGTAAAAGCAATCTCGTAAGCAATAATCCTTCCCCTTCCCCTGCTTGATTGCTAGCTCGGCGCCAACGAAGCGTCCCACGGTCCAGTGTTTGTTGATGCACCGCTGCGTACGGACATGTTAGCTCCAACGCCGCAGGTGGCGCTGTTGTGTACGGTGCTGGTGCTGGCACGCCTGTCCGGCACCCAAACCGCCCATCCGTCACGCGATCTGCTCACCCCGCTGAACCAGGTGTCGGTGCGGGACGCGTACGAGCTGGCCCAAGAGCGAGAGCAGGTGCTGGCGGCCCAGCAATCAATCGCGTCCTGGCGCAAAAGCCTTCGCCTCACGCAGCAGGACACGGTGGACGTCGAGCCAGAGCTGGCGGAGGACGCACTGCAGCAGAGTCCACACCGGCGGCGCAAGAAACGAGCCGACCGGAACGAGGTGACTGCGGTGCCCGCCACGCCACCCGGGAAGAATGAAACGGTCGAACAGATCGCGGAACCGGACGATGGAGATGATCCGGAGGCGTCCGTCGTGTGCTACGGACCGCTCGGGTGCTTCCACGAGACGGACCATCTGCCGGAGATGCTGCCGTCGTCACCGGCCGAGGTAAACACGAGGTTCCTGGTGTACACCACCACGCATCGGTAAGTGAGCCACCTGTCAAACCAATGTCCGCTGGTACATCGCTAACTTGCCTGTTCTTGCAGGAGCGAGAAACCGCTCATAGAGTTCTCGTACGAGGAGCTGGTGGTGGCTGGGTTTGGAGCTGCCTACTGGGCGAACGGGACCAACGATACCGCCTCGATCCCCGTCGCAACCGGCACGTCCTCCTCGCTGCTGCAGACGTTCGGCGATCTCGACAACCGTACCGTGCGCGTTATCGTACACGGTTTCGGTGCCAACTGCGGCCTGGTGTGGATCTACGAGATGCGCACCGCGCTGATGGCCGTGGTAAGTACGCGCTTACATCACCGTCCGCTACCAAGAAAAGCCCACCGCTAACGTTTTCGTGCCGCTCCGCAGGAAAACTGCACCGTCATCTGCGTCGACTGGGAGAACGGTGCGAAGCTACCGAACTACGTGCGTGCCGCCGCCAACACGCGCCTGGTCGGGCGCCAATTAGCGTTGCTGTTGCGTTTGCTCCGCACGCACAACGGCTTGCGGTTGTCGCGCGTGCACCTGATCGGTTTTAGTCTCGGTTCGCACGTGGCTGGCTTCGCCGGAGCCGAGTTCTCCGGCACACCGGCTCCGGACGGCGATGCGAACGAGCAGCACCGCCCTACCGAACCAGCCCTCTGGCGCATCACCGGGCTCGACCCGGCGGGACCACTGTTCGAGGCGCAGCCACCGGAGGTACGGTTGGACGCTAGTGATGCCCGGTACGTCGACGTGATCCACTCGAACGGCGAGAACTTGATCCTGGGCGGGCTCGGCTCCTGGCAGCCGATGGGCACGGTCGACTACTACCCCAATGGGGGACGGGTACAGCACGGCTGCACCAATCTCTTCGTCGGTGCCGTTACCGACATTATCTGGGGTAGGTCTAATAGCTGCCGTACAAGTTCTAAATGCTAATTCGCACCGCACCGGCTCCGTCATCGGGCAAGGTTATCAACAGATCATTTAGAGCACTGTCGAGATACACCGTTTAGAAGCTAAAACCGGCCTCATTAATATTATGGTCGACACAAGCTCACGAGCATGGACATAAATAACGTGAAGGCAATGTGGTTTTTTTCCACTTGCCTACTTGGTCAGCTTCTGTTGTGAACATTGCCATATCTAGGATCAATGTCTACCAGCGAGACCTGTGCGAAAGCGCACTAGCAACATTGTCCAGTGTCGTTTCCAGCAGGCATGACGCGTAATGTCCGCTGGAAGGTTACAGAAATCAGCTAATCTTACCGTGGAGATCAAATATGGCGTTCAGTAGGCGTTTTTGCTCTAAATTTGAGTAATTTTGAAATCAGATTGCGTTCCGCGTCGATGCACGACTTGCTTCCCGTTGTCGTTGTTATCATAACTAATCTCTGCCCCTTCGACTACTTATCCCTCGCTCTCTTTCTCTTCTCTTCTCTTCTTCCCCTCAACCAGCGCCACCGACGACGGTTGAAGGCCGCTCACTGTGCAACCACCGGCGGGCGTACAAGTTCTTCATCGACTCGGTCGCCCCACGCTGCCACTTCCCGGCCTTCCCGTGCGAGAGCTACGACCAGTTTGCGTCGGGCGAGTGTTTCGACTGCGGCGGCACGAATGGGACGACGTCCGCCTGCGGCCACATGGGCTATTACGCGACGAACCGGGACGTCGGTGGGTACGGGCAGCTGTACCTGCGCACGCGGGACGAGGAACCGTACTGTGCGAACCAGTTCCGGTTGCGGTTGCGTAACGCACCGGACGAGCTGCCATTGCGGACGGTTGGGCGGTTCGAGCTGACGCTCGAGGGTGGCGACACTGGCAACGGGATCGAGGATGGGGCAGGCTCCGGTGCAGCCGGAGCGGCACTGCTGACGTTCAACGAAACGTTCCACCTGGACGAGGCACGCGAAGATCGCGAGTTTCATGCGGGCCAGTGGCTGACGACGATCTTGGTCCCACATCCGGCGCTTGGACATCGGCCGCGTGCGCTTACGATTACCTACCGGCCGTACCGGGGCGGCTGGTGGCAGCGTTCGAGCGTTGGCAAGCAGCTGTGGCGGATCGGTCCGATCCTGCTGACGGCGGACGACCAGCGGACGTATGGTTCGTGCGCGACGCTCACACTCCAGGCAGACGTACCGGTGCGCATCGAGCTGCAGCCGATACTGGTGCAAACGACGGTGACGAGAGATGACGGTGACGACGACGGGGACGACGACGCCGACGATGATGACATCGAGTGCCGTACAGCTGGAGATACGCACCCAACGACGCCCGGTCCAGTGCAACCCAGCTCGACGCCACCGAAAAACTCCATCGACGAGCTGGTCAGCCCGAAGCATCCGGTCGCCGGTGGTCTCGATCACTTCTCCTGGACACCGGTTGCGATCAGCATTCCACGCCACGCACAACCGCCGCCGCACGTCAACGAGAAGCGTTCCTTCTCGGACACCGGCCATCCCGGTGATGGGACCGGTTTCTCAGCCGCCGATCCAACACATCCCGCGCCCCCGACTGCACAAACCGTGCAGCTTTTTCCATCCCGGCTGGTGTCGTTCTTTGAGCGCGCGGAACGATACGCCCGGCGGACCTGGGACGCACTGTTCAGTGGCAACGTCACCGACGTTGCCACGACACCAAAGATGGCGCCGCAAGATGGCGACGACACGACGATACCATCCGTTGTCGAGCTGCTGCTATCCGGACCGGGCGCGAGCACAACCACAGCGGCACCAGCACCAGTCACCAGCACCGGCTCGGCCATCACCACCACCACCGCCACGGAGCCAACCTCCACCGAGATACGGATCGCGCTGCCCACCTTCCGGCCGCTAACGCGCCAAGCCGACGGGTCGGTTGGAAGCGGTCGCCAACACTACACCCGCTTCATCCCGCTCGTGTACGAGGAGCCAGGCAGCAAGCAGCCGGCCACCGTGACCACCCGGAAGGTCACCAACGCTCGCAAAACCCGATAATCTCCGGCCGGCGGCCTAACGGCGGCGTATCACGGAGGCTCGGAACACCACGATGTGATAGCATTTTTCCTTTTGCACCGCGCTGTGTGCGTGTCGGGATGTGTGATCGTTTTCTCTTCGTTTTTACTCGCTGCGCAACACGGGCTCGAGGCCGCGCCTAGACATCCGCACACGTGCTCCCATCCCATCCCCCCTGTCCACTCACACGACGTCCTTATGTGAATGATATTTTTTATACACTACAGATTAGAATTAAGCGAAAACGAATAGTGAAGTATACACAGTGAGCGAACGAGAGAGAAGTATTCTTCTAGCGTCCTTAGTTGTTATGCATTATGCTTACCTTTGCGGACACACTTACATGTGGAACAAATATATAATATCTCAGAATTACTGAACGGCCTTTGGCATAGAATCAATCGCTTGTTTTCGTCCTCGCCGTAGTCGGTTTGTATGAATATTTGGTTCGTTTTGTTTGCGACTCTTCTGGCGCCCGTTTCTATCAAGAGATGCACGTGCACATCAAGACAAGCTCAATATTTCTCACACAACGCCTGCTCGTTACTCAACACGCGGACGGCTTAGTTGTTCTTTACACAGTTAAGGTAGTTTATTTTACCCTGCGGATACGCAACGGGTATAGAAATACACCTTATACAATACGTAACGCGAGCTTGAAACGGAAAACCGGTGAAGAACAGATGACGGCCACGGTCATCTCTTCGAACGCGGACCCGTATACTGTGGAGATGAAAGGGGGGGGGGGGGAGTGGTTGCGATGATTATATTTGAGTTTAATAGCGTCCATCGCATGCAGGTTCAAATCAAGAGTATTTTTACTGCAAGAAAAAAAAAACCACCCGCAGCTAGTTGAAAATAGAAGACAAAATCCGCTGAATTCACGGGTGCGCGCACGTGCGCACACTAGTACAGGCTGTCCGCGTTCGAGGAGCGGGGTTTTTTCAGCTTCTCCATGTTCTTGATAACGATGTCGTGCAGTGAGCAATAGCGATTCCGGATTTCGCTCAGCACCAACCACAGGCTGAGGTACTCCTTCTCGTCCAGCTCGGCGACCGCCCGCCGGTAGTCGTCGATGTGCGGATACTTGGCGACCTTCGACACGACCTTCGCCCGCGACACGAAGTACCGCGAGATCTGGTCGAAGAAGGCGGCCGCCTCCGTCTCGACCGACTGGATCTCCGCGAGCGTGTCCTCCTGGATCGAGACGCCGAAGTTGTTGCCGTCCTCGATCTTCGGTATCATGAACGAGATCCACATCTTGAGTAGGTTTGAGTCCTCGACGAGGACGCGGATCGCCGGCTTGACGATCGCGATCAGCTCGGTGATTGGTTTGTTGCACTCGACGCGCCCCGACGGCAACGCGTGCACCTTTGTGCCGTTACCGTCGGTTGTGGCGGGAGAGGCGGGCGTCGTCACCACGGTTGAGTTGGTGCGAGCCCGCTTCCCTCCCGGTGATTCGGTATCCATCACGATCGGCTCCGGCACGGGAATGTTCAGATCCTGCAACGAAACGAGCTGTTAGCAAACTAGGCTGGAAGAGAGCCTTTCGTCAAGCGAGCAAGCTCTCCGCCTTACCTGGTACACGTCGGTGAAGGACCGCTTCGAGAACTGGGGCGTTTCGAGCAGTGCGTTCAGGCGGACGATGCGCTCCGGGAACTCTTTGACGATGAGCGTTTCGGCGCGACTGATCAGGTTATCTTTGTACTGTTGCACCTTTCGTGCGTTGTCCTCGGCGCTGCTGGACGCGGATGTCGTAGCGGATGCTGCTGCACCGGCCATGCTTTCGCTCATTGTGGTCTTTCTGGTTGACAGTGGTGTGGTGTTTCGTTTGATGGCTGATTGATGCTGCTGCACAACCACACTACCACTACAGCCTAACTTCCAACCAAAGCACACAGCACACCAACTTCACCGGCCTGTCTGTGCCCTAACAACACGTTCAAACACAAAAGAGACTCACCGGAACCGTCCTTTTGACCGGGTGTTTTGTTCACCACCCCTTCCTACCTTTCTGACTGAACGCGCGTTTTGACAGCTGAAGCGGCTTTTCGAACCGCGTGTGTCAGTGTGCGTATGTGTGCACGCTTGCCTCGTGTCGTCGTCCGACTCTATGAGGAAACTGGCTGGAAATCGTCCGGAAATAAACGAGCTACCGGGGAGCACTGCAGTCAAGCGATCAAGTAAATAATGCGGTCACCTGTCTATATGACCCTACTGAGCAGAACGTGCTTTATGCCCACGGACAGCCTGTGATGCACGCCAAATCTTCTTGATGGATGGTTGATTTCGCAGCCGCGAGCTAAATGCACCACACCGGAGTATCGAAGCTGCCGACTTAAACATCCACCCGCGGAGCACATGTCGGTAACGTCAAACAGACGGAAAGTCGGTTGTACTATGGGATCACCATCATGCTATATCACTCATTGTATTTTAGGATAATGTTGATGATGAAGATGTTGTGCAACCGTCAGGGAAATAGATGTAAAATTATCTAAGATTTATAATTCCAATTAAATTTATTCATGCACACGTAGGAGCCACTGGATTCTTGTTTCGTCTATACCGAGAATTTTAATCGATTGATCGATTCCATCCTAGGCTTCTGTATAAACCACGTTTGGAATAGTAGGCATTATAGGTACATGTTTTAAGATTGATTATCACATACTTTTCTTCCCAGTTTTCCGGCATTGGAAAGTTATGTTCGTAAAATCGTTCCCAAGGCCAAATTGCAATTTTTATCCGTTTATTTCACTGGAGAATCCGTAAACAAACTGTCAAATCCAGTTCGAATTTTGTTCCAACGAACAGTACTGGATAAGTAGGTTGTAATATAATATTTCAGAATATTTAATACATCACAATTGAACTATTGTTTCTATTTATTCGAGGATTAATTTGGAATATTCGGTTGTAGTGATGCATTCTATTAATTCCATACTGTGTGACAGTTGGTTTACCACTTTGGGCCTCGATATGACATTTGAAACTGGCGACCACGATATAGCTGTAATTCTACGAACCTTGGTGCGGAGAAAATGCAGGTGACGTATTCAATAAAATCAATGTCGCCATTTTCGATATTTATATTCGACGCTAGGAACGCTTAGTTAGCATTTTAATACTACATTTTGAGCTGGTATAGATATTTTAGCATAAAAAAGCAAGTTCGTGTGTAATTTTTATTTTTTCATGATATCTCTTGTATGGGAAATGCTTAAAAGACGGATGCTTTTTATGTTGATTTTATTTTCAGAAGGATAAAAATTAAACTAATGTAACTAAAAATAAAATAAAATAAAATATATAATGCTAACAGCAGTTTATCCTAATCCGAGTCATAGCTTTATTAAAAAGACTAAAATATTGTTTTACATTTACTGCTGATCTAGTCATAACTAATCTTACGCACGAAAATAAAGCTGAATTTGATAGTTGGCTGGCGAAGTGTAACGTTCATTCATGTTGTCATTTCGCGGTTTCGAAATGTCAAACGAGTTTTTTTCGGAGACTGGTTGCTTTATGGTCCAGGTATGGGCTAACCTCCTCAAATTGGAGCCGCTCTCTGCACGCCGCCATTTTACTGTACATCGCACGCCTGTGCGGTTGGATTCCGTAGCCGGTCTTCCATTCGGAGATCGGGTGTTTAGTGACGAGGAGTGTAAAACGGGAAGACTAAAAATAGCGTTTATAGGCGTAATAAAACGCTAGCGTTAGCGTTTGTTCGCCACTGGTGGGTGGGTGTAGGAAGACGGAGAGCAGACCGGACAGGGTGGCCCGCCACCCGCAAGCGGCACAGCCGGCAGCATCGTAAGTTTCGCTGTGGGTGAGAAGAGGAACAATTTTGGAAGTTTCCGTGACGCGCCGCGTTGCCGATCGAGCCAAAAACCGAAAAGGCCGACGCCGCCCTGAACAGAACCAGTGAAAATAAGCAGTGAAAAGAACTTTATCATTGTGCTTGTGCTAGTGGCGTGTGCGTGATTATTCATGTAACAAAATGCACGACGGAAGAGACAGCTCGCCGCGGAACTCTAGTAGCGGTTCCGCCGAGCACCATGACGAAGAGGAAGAAGACGGAGGGACGCCAGCGCGGGTGGAAAATTCCAGTGCTACGACCGAGGGAGACTCGAACTCGAGCCCGTTAAAAAAATCCGTAAGTAAAAATACGCTAACCGTCTTCCCATTCCCCACCCCCCACATACACGGCCCGCTTTCACTTCTCCCCTCGCGGTAACATTTTTAGAGCTTGTGGGTGTGATGTGGGAAGATGGCAGCGGAAATGCAAACGCTTGCATCTGCTTTGCATGTGTTCTGTAGATGAGCAACTGCACCAACACAATAGCACTTAACGCGCAAGCATCTAACTCGGCGTGTGGTGGTCTTATTACAGTCGTTCGTGCGCAAAATCCGGCCGGCGTTTTCAAGTATGCTCTCCAGCCTGTTTGCGTCGCGCACGAAATCCAACACGCCGGAAGGGGAACATCCGCCGTCGTCCCCTTTTCAGGCGTATTCGCCTGCGCAGCAGCAACCCACTCAGGAGCATTGGCAGAATCCGCAGCATCAGCAGCAACCGTGCAGCGATCAGGGTTTCAACGCTGAGACGGTTAGAAAGAGACGCGCGTCTCCACCAATTCCGGTGAGCCAGCACGGGTTGGCGTCCGCCAGAAAGAGAGATCGTGAGGAGGTGTGATATTTTTACTGCTGCGATTAAAATTCCATTGCTCATGTATGCGAATGTTGCGCTTCTTCTTTCACAGAGCGTCAATGTGGCATCGTTCGAAGGTGAGCCACCCCAATCGTGGCCGCGTCTGTACGATGAACCCCAACGTCCGCGATCAATCTTTCAGCCATCATCATCGCAATCAGCCATCGATCAATTGCCGTGTAACCGGCAAATGCCGTACTCGTCCGTTGACGAATCGGTCAATCCGCACGAATGTATGTTCAAATGGTACGATTCCATGTTACCACATGGGTCGTTGGAATCGTCAGGCGAAGCGGCACCGTCGAACGCGACGTCCAGCTCGGTGGCCACGCGCACCCAGGAACCGCGGTACCCATCTACCGGCGAGCCGATCACTTCGCACGGTATCTTCAACGCGCCGTACGTCTCCAATCAGGCGATGCAATCGTACGCGGGTGGAGCTATTCACGAGCCCTCGGATCCGCCGGGCGAATCGACACCGTCGACTAGCGGCTCGAACGTACCGTGCCACTCCCGGGCCACGCAGACCATGCTACCGCCGTACTCGTCCCCCGGCGAATCGGGCAATCCGGATGAGCGCTTGACGAATTGGTACGATTTAATGATGGCGCGCGGATCGTCGGAACCGCCGGGCGAAGCGATACTGTCCAGCAGCGTTTCGAACGCGTCCTCCCGCTCCCGGCCCACGTCCTTTCTCGGCAACGCGCACCACCGCGAGCAGCGCAGAAGTTTGACCGGTCTCTTCACCTTCCCGTCGATGTGGGATCACTCGTCGAAGAAGAAGGTAGCCAATAGGCAAGCCAGACGGCCGAGCGTGAGCTCTCGGTCATGTTTGTCGCAGGGTGGCCGGATTGGGCCAGAGTTTGGTGGCTCACCGTTCTACGACGGTTTGACGCGGTACGGAGGTGCTTCGGCGGCTCGTTCGTACGCAACCGTCACCAGCATCCGGCGCCCGCCGGTGCAGACACCTGCACCGCAGCCGATAAAGTTGCTAAAGCCAAGCACGGTGGCGCCGCAACCTCAACAGCCGCGTGCCGGCCCATCGTCTACTGCGCGGCAAGATGTTGCTGCGCCTCAGACGTACACGACGCAATGTGCGCTGAAGGTGCTGGAGGAGTACGAGCGCAACAAGCCACGCGGCATCACACAGCAACAGCTCAGTCGCAGTCTCCAGCCGATGATGGGTGCGTATGGATCACCACGCTCGAATTTGCGTGCACGCTACGGTGAGCTGCAAGTACCCCGCATGCTGCAGATCATACGCGAACAGAGAAAAGCGGACGAGGAAAATATGAAGCGGCAGCAGATGGCAACCGCTGCATCGGGGGAGAACGGATCGCCAACAGCATCAACATCGGCGCAACCAGCTTCAACCGCAGCGGCGTATTCACTTCCGGCCCATCTCGGGCCGGACGAACGCAAGGAGAGTGCTGGGGGTGTTGGCAAGCAGGTGACCAAAAGGATCCGGCTGCACGAGAAACCTTTTAACGCATCCTCATCCTCAAATTGGTCGATGACGTATCTGCCGAGTATACCACTGGCGGAACTGATCGGTGGACCGCCGACGTTCGACTTTGCCGTGCCGATTCCCATGTACTTGGAGCCACGCATGATCACTAATCGCGACGCCAATGGGGTCGAGCATTTTCAAACGAATCCTAACTACGATTTCAACTCACCGGATAGCATCCGGTTCGCCACGGTGTGCGTCGTTCCCGAGTCGCTCGCCGACGATTACCAATTCCTCGCGACGGAGAGGGAAACCGAGCGCAGGCCGACACGGGCGAACAGTCGGCAGCGATCGTCGCCGGCTTCCGCATCCAGAAGAAGCAGCAAAGAAGCCGCAAAAAACCGGTGGCAATGCGATGTTTGCAAGGTGCGCAACGCGCAGACACGCGACGTCTGCGTTGCGTGCCAGACCCCGAAACCGGGCGGGATGATGTGGAAACCACCGCCACCGGCGACACCAAACCCTTCCGGTGCGCCGACTGGCTTTAAGGCGGCCCAAGCCGCCTCAAATAAATGGTCCTGTGAGGTTTGCATGGTGCCCAATGAAGCCGGTCGCAGCATCTGCGTGGCTTGCCAGTCCCCGAAATCGGGCGGAGGAAAGAAACCACCGCCACAGCCGATTCCAAGCACTTCCGGTGCGTCCTCCGGATTTAAGGAACTGATGGCGGCTCAAGCCGCCTCTAATAAATGGTCATGTGAGGTTTGCATGGTGCCGAATGAAGCCGGTCGCAGCACCTGCGTGGCTTGCCAGTCCCCAAAATCGGGCGGAGGAAAGAATCCACCGCCACAGCCGATTCCAAGCACTTCCGGTACGTCCTCTGGATTTAAGGAACTGATGGCGGCCCAAGCCGCCTCAAATAAATGGTCCTGTGAGGTTTGCATGGTGCCCAATGAAGCCAGTCGCAGCACCTGCGTGGCTTGCCAGTCCCCGAAACCGGGAGGCGGAAAGAAACCACCGCCACAGCCGATTCCAAACACTTCCGGTGCGTCCTCTGGGTTTGAGGAACTGATGGCGGCCCAAGCCGCCTCAAATAAATGGTCCTGTGAGGTTTGCATGGTGCCCAATGAAGCCGGTCGCAGCATCTGCGTGGCTTGCCAGTCCCCGAAACCGGGAGGCGGAAAGAATCCACCGCCACAGCCGATTTCAAACACTTACGGTGGGTCTTCTGGATTTAAGGAACTGATGGCGGCTCAAGCCGCCGCTAATAAATGGTCCTGTGAGGTTTGCATGGTGCCCAATGAACCCGGTCGCAGCACCTGCGTCGCTTGCCAGTCCCCGAAATCGGGCCCGAAGCAACCGACACCGGCTAGGAATGCACCACCGGCGGGCGGTGGGTTCGAGGCACTCGTCGCGCAACAGAACAACCGCACATGGGTATGCTCGTTCTGCACGGCACCGAACGAGCTGCAGTCTACGCGCTGCCTGTGCTGCGAGCAGACCCGTGCCGGTACTAGCCCACCGGACGGAGCCACCGACCATGTTCCTGAGCCGGCGATCACGTTCGACATGGCACCGCCTAACGCACTGTACCAGTTTACCGGACCGGTCTCGATGTCGACGACGTTCGGGCACGACAACGGTGGGCTCAATCTACCACCACCGCTCGGCAATCATTATGGCGACGTCATTCCACCGCCGCCAGCTTCAAACGTGCCAGCGGACATGTTCCTGTTCAGCGTGCCACTTCCATCGCGTCCCAACGCCAACGGCGACGCACCGATGGACGTCGGCACGGATGTTACCGTCACGCTTGATAACCCTTCCAGCGGTGGCAATCCATCGTCGTCAACGTTCAGCAATGCCGGTGCATTCGGGTCACACAACGCCATGGCCGCAATGCCGTCGTTGAATGCTAACAACAACGCGGTAGGTTTACTTAAAACACCTTAAAAATGGACGTATATTTTTTCGCTCATTTTGCTTTACCCTTGTCATGGCCAAAAGCATCCTTGGGGTCGGTCCGAATGGGATGCTGGTACCGGTTCTGGCGTCTGCCTCAAACAATTATATATTCTTTGAAGCTAGTAATACTAATTAACGTATTATCTTTATTTCAGGGTATGATTTTTTTTGTTTAATTTTATTTTATATCTTTTTAAATGTGTTATTATTTGTTTTACAGTTAAAAATGTTTCTCCTACAAGGAGCAATGAAAAGGGGAATTTTAAAGAATACCATTAAATAAGTAATAGGTAGAAAAATAGATAACAAAAAATGAGATTCATTTTTGCTGTAGAAAACTACTCAAAATGTAGTAGAATTCAGACAAAAGGCTCCTCTAGCCGGTTGTTATGGAAAAGATTAAGATTTCGCTCTAAAATATTTTTTTTAATTTGTTTTTCATACGCAGACTGTACTAACCAATAAGAACAATCTAAGTATCGACCGATCAACCCACAAACACTCACATTTTCCTGTTATCTGGTTTTAGAATGTTGGAACCGCTTTTGGTGGGAACAATTTCTCGTTCAACCCGACAACCAACAACAACTCGTTCGTGTTTGCACCGCTGCTGACGCCGACGTTCAACTTCGCCAGCCATGGAAATACTTTCCAGGGCCCGCAAACTTCCGAACAGGTAAGGGAGTGAACGTTCATCCCGGTTTCGATGTTCAATGTTAATTTCGACGCCAACATGAGGGTAAAATAATGATTATATCAACTAACGCAAGGATAAGGGATAAAAACGAGCATTAGCACGAAATTTACGACTATTATTGAAAAAATCGAGTTCGATTGACATTTATTGTAGTACAGACTGTTCTCAAATTATTTTTTTTAAATTTATACGCGATTTTTTTAAAAAGATACTAACTATTTTTCAAATATTGCTTAAGAATACGCATGTGGTAAAATATGTGATTGCTTTGTATAAAATAATTGATCATTATGATATTTAGGTTTCAGTTGCAATGTATAAGAACGCTTTAGGCCTCTTTCCGTTGCGCCAATTTGTTTAAAAATTTAATTTCAAATAATATTAATGCTTTTGAAATTTTATTTTCTATTTCATTTGTCTGCCAAAACTGTAAATCATTTTTTTTTTGTTCCGATAAATAAATCAATTATTTTAGAGATCGCCCAGTGCGAAAGAGTAAGAACGGCCTGTAAGAACATGTTGTTGAACACCATTGTCTCCAAAGTTCCAGAGTGTCAGCCGTCCTTCAATAATCTTCGCTTTTGTAACATAAGCATTAGAGACGCTGGAAAACGAGTTACTGTTCTCCTTCCTTTTGCTAACTACATCATGCACATCGTTGGCAACAACGAAGCTGTGATTGATTTACATGTTCTCCATTATTGCCTTGTAACGTCCACGTAACGTTCAACGTCTTGTTTTGTTTATATGTTTTCTTTTTTTTAATTTTGTGTGTCAACGCTATTGACACACAATAAACGATATTTTTACAAAAAAAAGAGCCGAATAAGACATTTTGAACCGAGCACTAAAACCTCCTTACTTTTATTTGCACCTTATTTTTTAGTCGAATGCACCAGTATTCCAGTTCGGTGGACGTCCGCAACAGGCACCGGATGCGTAAGTTTCGTGGCGTAAGTTTCCCGGGAAATCTGTGGTCCCTGTAGTAATTGAAACATTTTACTCGCTTCCCACCCAACAGCACGCACGGCGTTCAGGGGCCCAACAGCAATCAGCAGGAGCACGAGCAGCAGTTACCGGAACGCCGCAAGCTTCGTGCCATCCGTCGGCTGCATCCGCGCTAAATTAAACTTGCTCCTCGCCTAAACTAAAGGACACGCATTAACGGTGCACACAACGCACGCGAACGGGGAAGGATGGTGGGTGGATGATTTATTTTTTGATTTTTATTAAGGAAGATGATGGAAGAGACCCCGAGAGGCAGCTGGAGTGGAATGGACCGCCTGCATTCCGAGCACCATTCGCGGGACTAATTGATCGTTACAGATTTGGTGTAAAGTTAACACGCGATTCGTTTATATCGCTCGCCTTCATTTATCTTTGCCAATCGCCATGGTTGCGCTTTCCTACATTTATTAAAGCAACTGGAAAGGCAACCGCGGTGGGCGAAATTATTATTGTATAAAAAACAAACAAACAAAAAAATATTGCATGTTATGCTTTTCTACATCGTTTACGGATATTTAAAAAAAACGTTAAAAATATCACGCTGGACCTGCTGCCATTTTTGCAGGAAAGAAAGCGGAGTATAATTAAGAAAGTGCACGGAGACACTACAGAAGAATAATATATAACTATGAGTTTTACAGGAGAAAAAAAGGTATTGAGAAATCAAGTACCCAAAAAGCAAAAGCTCTTCGACAAGCGGTCGAACTTATATGTGTAATTTATAATAGCAGCAAATGCGGCAAACAAAGCCTGGAAAACAGGAGTAGATTAATCAAACATTTATATCATTGTCTTTTCTTTTCAAACATTTAAATAAAAACGGGTTTTTATAAATGGGGCTCCTGGAAGCACACAGGTGTTCGGTGCCCCATGCCCACAAAGCGAGGCAAGTTTTATTCTCATGTTTCGAAACTTAGACTTGGCGGCTTTCACGGTTTTTTTTTTGCTAGTAGCTCGTTTTTCCTTTTCAACGCACAGATACATCACGGTAAAACGCGCTCGGTACCGGACGTGCCAGATTCGTCCACTGCAAGAAAGTGGTACGGTACGATCGGAGCCGATAAAGCATGCGACAAAATGGTTCGGCTACGGGCCATTGCGGAAGCGTAACTGGGCCTTGGCCTAAATTGTGGAAATATTAGCAAAAAAAGAAATAACATGTATCCACAAATTCACGACTTCTTATTATCATGTACCTCTGCGGGAAGATTACGTGGCAGTAAGGTGTTGGTTCCAAGCGTGGTGGAGTAAAACAATAAAATATTCGGGGAATTCCAATCCACCAGCAAGCAAGGGCCCAACACAAGCGGGCAAAAAACGTGTTGCTGCATTATTTCTAACCTTGGAAAGGTGTTTCATTAACACGTTTGAAATTGATTCCAAACGACTTTCCGGGGAAGGGGTGGCTGTTTTTTTTTGTTCGTGGGGCGTGAAGGGTGTCTGAGGGGCGCTTCGACGGTGTAAGCATTAACATCATCGCTCAATTCCTCCCACCAGCGCAGCTAAACAAACGGAGAAGAAAACGACTAAAAACAGAGAAACGCGAATTAAGCAAGTCTCGCCCTCAAGCGCGCATACACACACACACGTGCGACACTGTAGCGTGCAACGAGGTTTTGTTTTGTTCTAGCGATTTGGTGCGTTCTTTCGACCCTTTTTGAGGATTTTTATTAATTTAATGATTAACGGAAAAATGGGACCGCAAATTCCTCTTCCGGGTAAAACATAATTTCGCCCGATTTCGTGTCGATCTGGAAAGTGTTTCTTTACAGTGGATGAGTTCTTCTCACCTCTCACTGTTGTTTTAATGTTTTTTTTACTTTAAAACCCTCAATTGCGTTCGAAGTTTCCACTCGCGTCCGGCCAGTGTTACCAAAGCATCTCTTCTGGCGTCGAAAACTGATCGTGAAAATAAGCCCTGCTTCGGATCGGTCCTATCGTGAGACAAAATCGCAAAAGCCGCAAAGGTTGAGGGGAAGGATAGCAACGGGCAATATTAATGAGATCATCAAACTCGCCACTTTATAGGCCGACCGTGGTGGGCACGATTTTCGTTCCGTGGCCGCGCGCGCCCTACCGAATGTGAAATAACGCTCGCCGAACCGGACTGGAAATGGGGTTTTGTTGTTTTTGTGTGTTTTTTTGTTTTGTGGATTTTGTTTTGTCTTTGCTTCCTCGCGTCCCGCGCTACGTGTGGGTGGAAGCGAGCGAGGAAAAGCACGAGGAAACGGTTACAAAACGCAGCGCCAACCGCGGAGAGGACACCATTCGCTGTGGCATTGGCCGATTTGCGTTCCGCTCGTGAAATAAAGCGGGGTCGAGTTTAGTAGCAAAAAAAAAAAAATAAGCAGAAAACGAATAAAACATATGGCGATGCGAAAACCGTGACCTGGGTCATGTTCCTGGGCTTCGGTGTGTGCCCGTGTCCGATCGATCGCGCACCGGTTCGACCCTCGGCCGCGCACTAATTGTCCCGACTTTCGTGACGTCCCAATCAACCCGTCCATCAGGCGGCGGCACCCATCCTAAGAGCGTTTCCCGCGTCCTTCACGCGATGCTAGAGGGAGGAGGAGAGAAGGTAAGTCTTTGGAAAGCAGCAGCCGTTCTGCATGCGATCACGGATGCAAATTACGCGAAGCCGCACGAAAACCGCAAAACTTTGCGGAAGGTAGCGCCGGAACGCAGCCGAAACGGTCAATTTGAAACGGAAACAGCGCACCCCCTTCCTCCTCTCAACCCGCGCCCCCTACAGAAACACGGAAGAGTGGGCGAACACAACGCAACACAAACTAGAAGGAGAAGAAAAAAAAAATAACCAAAAACAAAACCACAATTTATCATCGATTTTTGTCGCACGGCGAAATGCGTTTGTTTTTTTTTTTCCTGCCAGTTGCGGTTTTTGGACTTTTTGTTAAGCAAAACAAAGAAAGAACTAGAAAAAAACGCGCGCGCTTCCGGGTAAGTGGGTCAGTGGTGGCACGGGTGAGCTGAATTAGTTGGCCTGGGTTCCTGCCGATCCATCCCGTCACCATCTGCCACCGATGACGTTGCTGGCACGCAATCACGCAGCGGCTGACCCGTGCGGTCACGTCCGAATCTCAATGCCACACGACCGAAGCATAATGGGGCGCTCGGTGGTCAAAAATGGATTTTTTCTTCTCTGGAAAATAAAAGATTTAAAAAAATATTGAAACATTTAAACGCATGTTTCCCTATAATTTCCTGCTTCGTCAAGTTGATTCCCCCAAGCGTTCGGAATGGATTGTAATATCGATCCCGTCGTGTGGCCGCCCGGTCCGGCTGTTACTTTATTTACGTTTAATGGTGTTAGAGATTGAAAGTGAAAATAACTCGAATCATCGAGAATGTTTTCCCTTAAATAATTGCTAGCGTCTTAAAACTGTGTTTTTTTTATTTAATCATCCTTAAATGTATGCAGATTTCTATTTATTGAAGTTTTTCGCTATGAAAATAACAGTGAAATTCGCTATGAAAATAAAAACTGTGGTTAAAATATAAACAACCTTGTTTTCATTTGCAATAAACTAACCCTATTTAAGTGTAGAATTCAAAGCAATTTGAAAGTTATCATAATAACCTAAAATTGGATACAAATGCCACTTGATTTTCCTAAGCTTTGTCAACAACTAGGCGTCTCCACATATGGGAATGCTTGCTCTTCAGGAAGTAGGGCGTATCTTCCGCGGCAGAAAATGGGTGAAACGGAATTGGCTGGAAATAAGTCGCCCATCCCAGTCCGCCCAGTCGAAACAAGTGGACATGCTCCCCCGAGAAGTGTCGCGAGCTCGATTTTAATAAATAATAGTGTAAAAAATAATGTATATCTTCTCTAAACTGTATGTTAATTATGAGTAGAATTGGAATAATATTGATGAAATGAAATGGTCCCGGATGGGTTAGGGACAGAAACGCGCCGTACGAAAAGTGTGATTTTTGGTTTTTATCTTTTATTTTGTTGCTTAACAATTTTTGACCACCCGCTGGCCGATGGTGCGTTCCCGAGCGTACGTCGCCGTCACGACGCAGCCGGGAATCGATCGATAACGTTGGTCCTTTTCCGGTGGCGTGGGCCGCGCAGGTGGAACCGCCGGGAAGAAGGGCAGTCGGCCGGACAGCCAGCCGGACGGCCGAGGCAGACCTTCTAATGTCCGGCTTCACCCACCCCTACCCCGGTACGCCCCCGCAGCACCGCGTTTTAAGCTTCCCCGCACGATTCCGTTCCTAATCTGTTTGCCGTTTGCATATCGTGCCCCGGCTCATTATGTAAGTGTCGGATCGGGGGCACGCAATGTCGTTGCAATTCACCCTGATCCCCACTAAAAAAAAAAAACAAAAAAATTGAAAAAAAAAAAATGAAAAGGAAATGAGGGTGCAAAACCCCCCACCAACCCTTTGTGAATGCATTTCTGCGTACGGCATCATCATCATCGGCAGCACGCGGTGCGTGAAGAACGAAACCGCTGAGCGTTCTTTGGCGCGCTTTTGCGGAGGCTCGCACGCGGCGGTAGAGGGCGCTTCTTTCGCGCCTAATCGCAAGACCGTGTCGTCCGCCGTTCGAGACCACCATCACCACCATTTGCTGTGTCACCACCAGCATTGGGGTCGCGGTTGGGGACTGTGACTTACAGCTGAAGGTGTGTGCTTACGATACGCCGGCGGAGCCGTTGACGTTGATGGAGCATGGCGCACGCTGCTGCTGCTGCTGGTGGTGGTGGTGGTGGTGGTAGTGCCTACAAATACTCAGAGCCTGCACGACATACGCGAGAGTACGGCACCGTGGTTCGGTAGAATATTTATAAACAGGACGGAAGCATAACTAGACCACCAGTTACCGTCCGGTGAGAGTCGCACGCGGAATACGAATTCTAAGCCGCAGGACAGATTTTCAAACGCGTTTTTGAGCGTGCGGTTTTTTTTTTCTTTCCGTTTCGGTGTTTGCTCCAGTTCTTCAGCGAAAAAAAAAGCACCTAGGCGCCAACGCGTCTCCGCTGTGTTGTGGTGCTTTGTAGTGTTTTTTGGCGTGAAGTGCGCGTGTAGCAGCAGCTAGCGGGATCTCCAATCAATAACTTCGACATCCTCGCCCATCATCCGAGCAGGCTCACCGAAGCGATGGCCGATCTGGAACGCCGGGATGCCATCCCAGTGCTGTACACCCGCGGTACCCACTACACGGTGGGATTCGATGTGGTAAGTGCGATGTGCCGAGCGCGACCGTTTCGCTTTTTAATGGGCGCCACATGCTGAGACAGCGCGCCGGGCGATAAATTACCTGCCCCCGTCCCGAGTGTTTCGAGTGTCGCAATTATATCGGGCGCCGTATGCGAGGCGCAACGAAGTTCTGCCGGAGTGTGTCTGTGTGTGTGTGTGTGGAACTGGGAATCGGGAGCCGAGTAGGTTTGTTTTTTTTTGTTTGCTGTCAGACGCCGTGCAAGATAAGCGAACCGAGCGATCCTCCTCAATCAAACGCAAGTGTTGCCGGCATGGAGTGAAATTTCAAGAACAAAAAAAAACAAAAAAAAAAACGAGAGCCATCTGATAGTGATGCAATCGAAGCCGACAGCGCGTGCAGTGCGGAGCGTAAAAAAGCCTTACGCTTGCATCTTCTTGGAGCGTAATAAATGGACACTTTTTTGCTGACGTCGAGAAGTCGAGAACGTCCCGACGCCTAGAACTTGTGCAGGAGAGAAATGAGCTGCTTCTGGAGTTCGGGAACTTAAGCCTGAAGCTCGGGCGAAGGAGCCTAAGTCAGCTTGCGTGCAAGTTATTCTTGGATAAATAGAAATTGCCGACATTACTCTTAAGTCCGGAACTCTAACCCAAGATGGGGGAGGTAGAGATTTTAATGGGCCTTTTGGCTAAAATTCCGGAGTTCGGGAGAGCTCCAACTAAGAAGGACTATTATTTGAATAGAATGAAAAAATAGCTCTGTTCTGATGTTTTGAAGGAGTTATGGCTTAATTATTAACTATATGGGTTAATTTTACCAGTTATGGCTACACTTGATCCATTATTTACATCCAATTATAACCAACATAAGCCTGAGCTATAGACCTAGAGTAGATTAAGGAGGTCAACGATTACGAAGAAATGAGAGGAGGATCGTAATCGGGTCCGGGAAAAAAGGGATAAGAAAGAAGATTTTATTCTGAAATTGGATGGATGCGAACGATGGGTTTATTCTGAAGTTCTAGACATACCACGACGTTGGCCATTAAAGCTACTCCTTGCGCTAATTCCCAAACATCCACCTCCACAGGGTCGCACGTTCGGTTCGATCATTCACAGCCTGCTGGAGAAGTCGGTGACACTCAACGAGACGTACATTCCGCTGTACAACACGGAGAAAGGGCGTAAGTAGTAGCGAACGGGTTCATCCGCAAGAAGAAACAAACAAACAAAAAAAAAGCAACAAAATAGGTTACCTAGACCTTGCGCGCTTCTTTATCAGGCAAGACTTACGTCGACACGTACAAGTCGGTAAACAAATCGTTTCCCCAGTACATCCGAGAGCTGCAGGGCATCGCCGATGGGGCGAAGGTGGAGTTTTACAAGGTAATTACCCCGCGAACATACAGGTAGACACAGGCTTCTATGTAGATACAGCCCAGTCGGAAGTTTGTGAGGTTATTCAAAGTGAAAAACAAAAAAACAAACACACTCTATTCGAGAATAAGCAGAGGTAGCTAATCTTATTAGCGGCCCCGGTGTGGCATAACACGCCGGCGGCTAATGCTGTTAGTGAGCCGGTAAGCCTATTTAGAGTCCTCCGGGAGCCATTAAAATGCGCAGTTCTGTCTTTGGCTGCAAAGCAACACGTTAATGGACGAACAATGAAACGACCAATGGTGTATTCTTGGCTAGCTGTTCCTGTTGCACATGGATGACATCATCACCGGGGGTCAGGACGGCACGAATCAGCCGGTTGGGTGCTCCACCATCTGCGTGAACGAGCCGAATTGCGTGAGTTCGAGCTGACGACTAGGACATCGCTATTTTTGCTACTTGAATGTTTATTTCGTTTTGTTTGGTTTGGTTTGAATTGGTCCTAATGGTAGGTCGTGCTCGGCCACACGGAGGATGCGCTGGCGGAGGTGTTGAATCACTTCTACTTCGTGTCGGCCCACATCATCTCGGAAACGCCGGAGGGCAAACATGGCGTGCTGGAGGAGCGGTTCACGTCGCTGTGCTACGCGGGTCACCTGCCCGGCTACACGATGAATGCCAACCACCACGGACTGGTGTTCTCGATCAACACGCTCAGCGCGAAGACACTCGTCGGTGGCAAGACGCGTAAGTGGACGTTTCCCGCGAGGGCTTTTTTGAATGGTAGCGTCTGACGGTAGCGTCTTCTTGCGGTCGTTGCAGCACGTCACTTCATCACGCGCGCGCTACTGGCGGCGGAGAACTTCGACCAGGCGCAGGAGATCCTCCGTGATCATGGCGTCGGCGCGGGTGACGGATGCTCCATCAACATGACGTTCCTGAAGTAAGCAACAGCAACGGCCCTCAGTCAGACAACTCAGTGTGACTAGCGGCAGCCTCCTAACGCTCCGTCCTCTACTCCACAGACAGGAGGGCGACCGGTTGTTCCACAACGCGGAGATGGGCCCGGCCTCGAACGGCAGCATCGAGTCGCAGCTGAACATCCTCACCGCCAGCCCCGGCGAACACATCGTCCACGTCAACAGCTACCAGCGGCTGCCGGTGCCGGAGGTGACCGGCCTGATCATCGAGTCGAGCGTCGAGCGCATCCAGACGTTTGGGAAGTTTCCACCGCCGAAGACGGTCGCGGACGTCGTGCGCATGCTGAGCGATACGACCGGCTCCAACCACCGGGTGTTCCGGGACCGGGAGGGTGGCCGGAGCCAGAAGGTGAAGACCATCTGCGTCGGCATCATCGACTGCATCAAGCGGACCTGGACGCTGTACGCGGACAATCCGGCGTACGTCGCACCGCTGGTGGAGCTGCCGCTCCTGCTGAAGGACTAAACTCGGTGCCTTGGATGCTGCCGATCGGTCTTTTGTTGTTACCTTCTCGTTCTTCTTACCGTGCTACTGCGTACTATTTATGACCACTAGCCACTAGCAGCTTAGCAGCGAAATACACAGTGCGCTACACAGCTTAAACCGAGCCTGCCGTGCTACCCCATGATGACCTTGTTACGTTTATTCTTATCTGATCGGCTAATGGCCTTAGCAGATAGGTTTACCAGCACCTATAAGCAACCGGCGGTGTTTGTGCTCCTTGCATTAATGCGGTGTGAATTTCAGCCGACAAAATTCAGTACACGTTCTTCATCATCCTCTGGTGGCCGGTGTTCCGGACGCGCTACAGTGTGCGCCATTGTAATATGGCGTACGTCGAACGTGAGCTATGGCGCAATGGTTGAAAGAACTACGGACTTTATTGTGCCGATCTTTGTGGTGCGTTTGTTTGCAGGTGTTGGGCTGATGAAGATGGACGAGTTCTCTCACAAAAGAGATTTCGTTTGGACAATTCCGGAGAATCTAGATATTATTTCTCTCTTTCTCTTCGCGTTTTATCTTGTAGACTTCATCGTAACGTTCAAATCGTAACTCGTCTGTAAATGATTAACAAATATCTTTAGCATAGAGTACGCTGGAACTCGCAATATCCTCCTAGTCTAGGAACTAGTCTCATCAAATTATAGTATAATAACAAAATACTTTTTAGAAGTCCTGCCTGCATGTTATCGTATGGGTTTGCATCGACAGCACACACTGTGGCGAGCTTCCCTTCGGTGGCACATAAAATCTCCCGCGTGCACGATCCTCACGAGCTCCTCACGATTTACATGCGCACGGCCACCGGCGTCGCTTCCACGACCGTTTCGACAAGGTAATCCACTTTAGAAGTAGTTTATTCATTAACTAACCTAGGTCACGAAGAAACGCAACAACCCGGGTCGACCTGTTCTGCGGTTTCGGTTAGCTTAGACACCGTGAATGTGTCGCCTTTTTCGGACCCTGCTTCCGCCATGATTGATTGGAACGCCATTCCTCTCCTCCGCTCCGTCCCATCCCTTCCCCGACCATCTGTGGCTTAGAAACGTGTCGGTAGCGGGGGACCAACCACCACACAGGTAGCAGAAGATCATGCTCTCTCCCGTTCTCGTCCGTTCTCGTCCGTTCTCGTCCGTTTCTCTCGTTTTAAACGAAGCACGAAAACGAAGCAACCAACGGCTTGCTGTTTAACTAGCCTATCTTGAGCCACAGCTAGCGGGGGAGTTGTTGACACCAGCTCGGACTTGATACGGCAAGGTTTATTTGTGGTTCTGAGTTTTTCAGACCAAAGCGAAAAGTGTTATCTGCGATGCGAATGCGGAAGCATTGGGCAATACTGCAATTGGGCTTCTGCTTTGCTTACGGCGATATTAATTTAAATTTTCATTGATTTTCTTTTTGTTTTTGTTTTGATTCTCGGTTTTTTAGTTGTTTACGCCCTTGTTAATATATTTTTGGATGTGTTTTTTATTGGCTTTTAGTGAAACGGCAAGCTATGAAATTCTAGTGATTGTCAGAATGCAAGAATATTTCACAGCTCATTTCACCGAGCGTATCGCTGAAAGCGCTTTGTTATCGTTTAAAATGAGTTTTAAGGACAAATATTCCGAAAGGTAAACAAATCAGGGATCGTTGGTTTTTGTTTTGACGTATGATATGACATATTCCGTCCATTTCCGAGGCTCGTAACGTACGAAGTGCTGGCGATAAACCACTAACGAGGGCGTATTGCCCCTGCTTCCCCTACCTACCGTCCGACAACAAAGACGACAAGCAGATAACGACGTGCACGACGGCGACGGCCAATGCAAATGAATTGTACGGCCGCTTATCTGACAGTTTTGGAAGTGACAAACGGCTCCCAAAACCGAACGCACCGCCCGTGACCTTCCGCTCGGCTTGGCTTCCACCTGCAGCACCAGCAGCTTACCGGGCTGGCAACATTGTGTTCCTTTAAGGCGCTATCAATTATGCGCTGTAAACGGCACCCGCACGACCTGCACGATGCGACACCGTGGCGGTATGGTAATGGCGCTGCTAATACGAAAGTAATGGTGTTATAATTTAATCTTTCATTGCCGCACGAAACGCGAACACGAGCGCGCTCGCTCCGTCTCGCTCGCGTTGGATTCGCGCATTCGTAGTCAGCTCATCAGTTCAGTTGTCTGGCTCGTTGACCGTCTGGCCCGGCGAGGCTCCGTGAGCAGAGCGGCCCGAGCATTAACTCGATCATGATCATTGCCACGGGCAAACGGCATAACTCTAAGTGTGTGCGCGCGTTGGGCATGTTTGCTTCAAAGTAATTAACGCGCGAGAACTCGGACCGTCTGGCCCGGTGCGCGACGTTCCTCATAGGTATGCTCCGGTATGTTTCTGCCAATGGCCTACTGGGTAGCAGACAGATATGAAGGGGGGAGGGAGGGAGGGTAGGACAGTTACCGGGGGGGAAGGTCTGTTATGATTTACGCGCAAGCATGCGTGCAGGGTGCAGCTATCCATAAGTTGTGACCGGTGCGCTGGGATCCGGGGCCCGACGATGCTGGTGCGCCGATCAATGCATGTAATAAAGTTGTTACATTCCATTCCGCTCCGGCACAAGGTCCCCGCCGTATGTAGGACCAGACAGTGCCCGGTCGCACGGGCATGCGGAGACTTCAACACCGGCGATCTACAAACCGGCAAAGGTCTTTTCGAGTCTGCGCAGAGAAAAAAGAAGTCTGACCGACTTGATCCATAAACATGAGCCTATTATGAGCCGTTTAACAAACTAATAACTATATCGTTTTACAACATACTTCAGATCGTTTAGCGTCACGGAGAATCGGTACGGCCGTAATGATGGTATTTTTTTCTGGGATTTGGTTCAGACGACGTTAGATGAATCATAGGTTCGTTTGGATGCTTTAGCTGGCTCTCTATCTTTGTTCTGTATTTATTTGAAACACTAATATAAATGTTAAAGATCGTGTAAAAAATCCTTAGCGTATTTCCAACAAAGGATACATTATCTAACCAGCCTATACTAATTTGTTTAGATAAAATAACAAAATATCTACCAATACATTTGCAGTAAGATGCCAGCACTGAAAACGATGAACCAAATTTTTCAGCCGTTACGTTTTTTCTCATTTTTTGTATGCAGAGGATATAGCAGATTGAAAACCATCAGACGCGCAAGAAACTTTTAGGATTGTAATTGAATAACCTAATAGATAAATTTGTAAAACTATACTTCGCGTTTTAATATAAATTAGTTCAAAATTTGGCACAGATTGGGAGAAACTTTGCTACCATGAAGACACACTACCTAGAGGACCTCATAAATCAAATGGCAAATATTTGATCGAAAACTTGAATTTGGCGTCAACGCCAAAATGTATACTTAATTAAAAAAAACATATGCTTTTTCTTCTTCTTTGGTACGTTATCCAAACCAATTCACATATTTGGGTTCTTTATAATAAAAAAAAACAAATACGTTCGTAACACAAGCAAACCAAATCCAGAAGAAACTCACATACATTAGCTTTTAGCGATAAGAAAATGAGTGAGTCTGAATGCTTCGATTTTCGGTCCCAAAACTAAGAAAAATCCCTACTTGATTGTTAGTGTAATTCCTGGTGCGGGAAAAGAGCGAAATTAGTTGAACAACTTTTGCTTGAATAATTTAGAACAACTGATGGCCCTCTCTTGCCACTATAGTGATATCATCTTTCTTCTACAATCTTTACAAGAACTAACAACCGGCAGTGTAAAAAGTACGCTTACGTGTGTATATTTGTAGCGATTTAAAATACGAGTCGATTAAACGAAACATGCGCAGGTGAGATTCAACGAGAGGTAACCAACAATGGTTGGACGGATTCGTTATCACGTGCACATTTAAATGGTACGGACAAGTTTACGTTTACGATTCATCTTTAACTCGGTGTTCACCGTTTCGTCTGTTCCGTGAGATTTGCACACTTCGCAGCAGATCATGTAGGGAATGTTCGGTTCTTTCTATCCTATAAGCGGTATGTAGATTGTGCGGTTGATTGTAGCTCGTGCAGCGTATGGTGGAATGTTGTGGCGAGCCGTAGTTCAAGTTTTTCGCATTTTGTGAAGTAGTTCCGCGGGTTAATACTATTTAAAGGCACGACGGTTTGCTTCGCTTGGGGACGAACATTGCCGTCGATGCTCAGCTGCTCAGCACTCGGTGCATTAGCAGACCAAGTGCGGCCAGCATGCCGATCAGCGGGCCGGACAAGCCTAGCGACCCGGCCGCACTCTGAAACGATATCATGCATGTAAGAATAATTAATAAAGGGCGTTAACGATCCCGTAGTGTGTGTATGTGTGTGTGTGTTTGTGGGTGGGCACTTACAATCACAAAGTAGTTGCACCGATCACCCAGACAGCAGGCGGAACAGGTCCAGTCCTCGTACCAGATATGCGTACAGTACGGCATGTGTTTCGTGCGGATCCGCTGGCAGATTTCCTTCTTGGCGCAGCGCTTCGACACGTAGAACTGTTTCTGGGCGCCGAGTGAAAAGTAGGGTGTACTGCCCCACCGGATCTCGGTCAGGCAAGCGTCCTCGCCCTGTTCGCAGATCTTCACCGTGTTCAAGCACTTCTCCGTGTTACCCGTCTGGTTCGAGCAGACGTAACATTCGTGGGCCGCACCTACACGAAGGACAGCAGAAATAACAAGGATATCAGTGAATTTTGCTAATGTGCTCAAGGACGACTGTTTTGCTCCGGATTACTCACATTCTCCAGCGAGCCCCACGAGCACCAGCACCACCAGAGCCATCATTTTTGAGGCGTCCATCATTATCCCGAAGAGAAGCGTAAAAAAAACTATCGTAAACGGAAACACACACGCACACACGAAACGATCAGGGCGCGGCACAGAGTCAGTAAACAAAAGAAAAACAAAGTAAATATACAAGCCTGATCGCCCGTTTGGTTGACTTGTGTAAACAGATTCGAGGGCGAGTTTGACGTTTGTCAGGCACACCCAAAACAGCGCCTCAGTTGCCCATGCAGCAAAACTGGTACTTTTGACAGCTGGCTGACAAAGCAGGGCTTCAAAACACCGCATTCACATAAGCGCTGTTTTTTAAAATGACAGTTGGGGTATTTGTTATTAATAGCAAATATACTATTGTGTGTATTTTGTTACAAAAATACACAATTTAAAATTAAAATATAAAACAGAAAGCTGTAGCTTTTAACCGTCGCAGAAATTTTGCCGTCTTAAATATTCGCTTGGTTTTTCACAGGAAAACAAATTGCAGGATATGCTTTGCTTTGGTTTTCGAAATATAATGTTTGCAATCGTTCCCGTCTGAGTCGCGTTTCCTTTTGCTGTACAATGGGAAAGTCCCCCGGGATAGCAACATATGCAAGATTCGATGTGTAGCCAAGCTTCCGTCCGCCATTTTGCATGCCATAAAACCCGCGCTAACGTCGGAGGCAACACGACGCGGAGAAACCGGTTGAACGGGTGAGGAAAGAAGATAGCAGCAGCTGGTCAAACGCACTGGAAAGAAAGAGCGAAGCAACCAGAGTTCGCCTTGGCAACAAAAAGAACATGCGCATTCCGTTCTTCGTGTGTAACGCGCTGTGATAGTGTGGGAAATCTGCGCCGCACACACATAGTTGGCATTCAATAGTTCGAAGCGTACGCACACACAGTGACAGAGCGTGTATCTATTTCTATTTCTCTACCGTCCCTGTCTAGCTGCCTGTCTGGGGAGTGCAAGTATTAGACGAAGCTCTCGCTCACACTGAAATAGGCCTTGTTGCGAAGTGGGGGAGAGCACGTCACTCACGATGGATCAAAACGGTGGGCAGTACAGTAGGAAGCTAGATATTGAGGGCGTTAGACAGCAGTCAGCGAGCGAAGCGTTGCGTGCCGAGAGCGAGCCAAGAAAGGATAGCTACAAGAAGCTCAGCGAGCAGGACTTAAGCAGGAACGGATTTGACGGTCAGTATGTCGCAGAGCGACTGTAGTTTCTGCATGCCATGCA
This sequence comes from Anopheles farauti No. 4, assembly GCA_000956215.1. Taxonomy (NCBI): domain Eukaryota; kingdom Metazoa; phylum Arthropoda; class Insecta; order Diptera; family Culicidae; genus Anopheles; species Anopheles farauti No. 4. The sequence goes on along the minus strand of JXWZ01001221.1, from coordinate 2,467 downwards.
TGGTGGGATGGGAAGGGGAATATACAACGGAGGGAAGGACCACTAGCGATAGTGAAATTGACTTCTTCACGAGCACAGAATTGCGAGCAGCGTCACATGACCAGTCAGGGGTTCCATGTATTGGGTTCGACAAACTGTAAGCTTCTGTTCTAATAAACCCATAGCGTTGGCAAAGAACTAAAAAAAAAACCCGTAACAGTACATTCCAACTGTTACAATTCACGCGCGTATGCAATCAGCGAAATCTCTTGCGTCATGTCCGGTCGGGAATCAAAGCTTCTTGTTATGTTTACCCGCGTGCTGGCTTGTAGTAGTTGATCTGTAGAGCGTACCTAACCTCTACCTGCTTGACGGGCGTTTTCGTTCCCAGCTGTTACTGGCAAGGCTCGACCCGAGATGCCACGTGAAAACGGTGCGGGAGCAAAGGACGGCGAGGAGGAGCGTATGCTGAATGGTGCCAGCGTGGATGCTGGTGGCGCTGAACCGACCGAGAAAGACAAGCTGGCCCAGAAGGAGGTGGAGGTGAAGTTCATACCGTCGCAGAATGGGGACGTGCACGTGCAGATGGAGCTGGAAAGTCAGGTACGGTGCTTGCACTTGCAATTAGCGTCTAGATGGCAGCCGTGCCATCTTTTGGTACTTGCGGTCTATAAGTACCGGCACAGTTCGCCCAGTGCGTTCCAGTCCGGCGGTGTGCCAGAGTTCAGTAAGATATCCCTGCGTTTCGATTCCCGTATTCCCGAACTAACAGCAAGCGTTCACCGGCATGACGAAGGAGGAGCTGATGAAGTACGCGAACGACCCGTTCTGGGTGCGACTGCGCTGGCTGCTGTTCGTGCTGTTCTGGGCGCTCTGGGGTGCGATGCTGCTCGGTTCCTTCTACATCATCTATGACGCGCCGAAGTGTGCCGCTCCGGTGCCACTGTCCTGGTGGCAGGAGGGCCCACTGGTCGAGCTGGACACGGAGCGGTACGCGGAACAGGCGCCGATCGTGCTGATGTACGGTGCGAAGGGTGTCATCTATAAGCTGCCGGCGGACGAAACGTACCTGGTGGAGACGGCCGCCGTCGCGGGCAAGGTGAAGCAGGTCGTCAGCACGTTCGGGTGAGTTGTGAAAGGACAAGCGTTGATTGCGGAGCAATTGAAGCTAATGAACTGTTTCTTCTTCCCAGCACGAAAGGCGTGAAGGTCGTGGTGGACATTACGCCCAACTTCGTGACGAAGGATGACTCACTGTTCGTGGATGCGTTGAAGGATCCGGCCAGCCCCGCACATGACGCGTTTGTGTGGCGTGAACAGAGCCTGGCCCTGCCGAATTGGCTCTCGATCACGGAGGACGGTAGTGCGTGGAAGAACGCCTCCAACAACCAGTACGTGCTGTCGCAGTTCGGTCCGGATCGGTACGACCTGCAGTTCGGTAAACCGATCGCACGGTCCAAACTGAAGCAGACGCTCCGGGCGCTGATCAAGCTCGGTGTACATGGCGTGCGGCTAGCGAACGCCAAGCATCTCATCATCAACGCGGACGGTGGAAACGAAACGCCCATGAACCTCGAGCAGGCGGACAAATCGCTCTCCCACACCGACTACGGCTTCTGGACGCACAAGGAGACGACCTACCGCGACGGGCTCGGCGAGCTATTCCACGAGTTAACCACGCTGGTGCACGAGCTGTCCGCCAACGAAGCGTTCCTCTCCGTCACTGAGGACATCCTCCGGCCGGAAGTGTTCGCCGTGAACGGTACGATCCTGCCGATCGATGCGCCGCTCTACGGCAACATCGAGTTCGATCTGCGCTACGGCACCGGGCCGGATGTGGCGAGAAAGCTGCGCCACGATATCGAGAACACGTACACCACGATCAGCGCCTACGGTGCGCTCGGCGAGTCGGATAAGCCCTGGCTGCAGCTGCGCTACGATCGCGCCTCACTCGAGCACATCCCGGCCTCGGAGTACACCGTGTTCCACTTCCTGCTGCCGGGTGTGCCCGTCTTCCCGGTGGACGTGCTCACCAAGGGCAACGTGTCGTACGAGAGCGTCGCAATGCTGGAAAAGTTCCGCACCACACCCTCGTTCCAGCACGGTCTGTTCAACGTCTACAACGATGCGAACGCCACTACGATCGCCTACACACGGTAAGTGACAATGCATGTCTTTTGCCTCTCACTCACTCTAATCCCAAACCCGAAACCCACTCTAACTCCTCAATGTAAACGTCTCTATTTGTGCTTTCACTTATCGCTAACCGTCTAACCCTTGTGTATCGATCTACAACTAACACCAGCTATATGTAAGTTTATCATTAATTTCATCTTCATGCGCTATAACGACCCTGTTTTTTGTAAGCTTGTTTGCTTTGGAGGTACAATACATAAGGCGATTTAATCGCGCGTGCTGTCAAATTTTATTTGAATTTAGAAGGATCGCCGAACGATTTTGTCATACAACGGAATCAAAAAAAGGTTTG